>JAIGNY010001587.1:1447500-1470000 GCA_020152595.1 Chiridota heheva | reverse complement strand
TGTGAGTCTTTTAAAGGATTAGTTTAGTAGTCAAGCATGTTAATCTTATGTAAAAGAGGAGTTAAAAGAAACAAAAATGGTGAAAAAGCATTCAAATATCTTATTCGGTTAAAGAGATATTTAAGTTTAAAGTTCTGTATCATTGGATTACTTATAATTGTAATGTCACATACTCAGATTTCTCAAATCCTTTATGTAATCTATCATAATTTTCTCTGCGATTTTGTTGCCTAAAAACCATTGGATATGTCAGGCAGTCCAGGTGCAACCCTAAAAGTTGGGTACTTTGAAATACCCCCAGAATTGGGTACTTTTATGTATCACGTCAACACATGAGCCTACACATTTGACTAGTCCACACTAAACGTAAGGGGGTTTTCATTTTCCGCTCTGAATTGTCCAAAATTTCACTAGATATCCTGATATTTTGGAGACGGTCAGTAAATAGATATTTAAAACTTTTCAATACTGCCTTTAAAAATTCATTGTCTCCTTTGTTTGAAAAAATCAACAAAGATATTATGAGCAATCTTTCGATGACGTAATACTAATACACAAAAGTACCCATTTTTTAGGTATTTCAAAGTAGCCAATTTTTAGGGTTGCACCCGGACTGTCAGGAAAGTAGTTCAACATAATCTAGTAAAGATTATTATGATTTAACACCTGAAGAAATTTCAAGGAAAAATAATTCAATTAGTAAAAAAGTTGCACCAATTTTCTTTAAAATGCATTAGCAGTTGTAAGAATGTGAGGATAAGAGAGCCAACCTTCCATAGTATACTTACTACACCAGCCATTTCTACACAGATAAGAAGAACTGTAAACTTGAATATCTCCTTAGCCGTATAAGCTATTAAACTCGTTTCTTCACCAATTAGTTTCTTTTAAAGTCCTCCGTCATCAAAAATAAACTTTATTGACCATTGAACTAATCCTTTAAATATAAATACTGAGACTTTCCATCTCTCTGCTTAAGACATGATAAAAAAATATCTCTAGGGAATGTAATGTTTTTGTAACTTATATCGCATTCAATCAAAACACTTGTACAGTAAGATTTCAGTATTTCACCGTCGGAAGGGTTGACAGTGAGAAATCCTCCTTTTAATATAATGTTGATATTTCATATTTGTAATTTATTTTAGCTTATTATATGCGTATTGAAATTTAAGATGACATCCTCCTGTCCTCTTAGACTGTTAAAACTTACTGTTTTAGAATATCGAAAGAAACATTTCTATGTTTTGTTAGTAAAATTTGTTTTATTGTAAAACGCAATTTCGGGAGGTTGGGAAAATGCTCCATTTTCAATAATGCCAACTTCGTATTCAATGTACTATTTCCTTAGGAATTTGATTTAGAAATTTGATTTAAAAATTCAAAGAAACATTTGTCTGTTTGGTTGTAAGCGTACATTTTCAAATGTATATTGAAATTTTCATCATTAGGCAAGAAAAAAATGAATAGCCTGGTATACAGGTGTAATAGACAGTAACAGTTTCGATTCATAAGAAAACATCAACCATCAGCTGATCAGATGCCATGGTTTTCCATTGATGGTCAAGTTTGTTTTCTTTGAAAATAAGTACTGAGGGAAATACACTTATATGCTTGAGTATCATATGATTTCTTTATTTGATACCAAGATCTTCATTTCAAATATTTTTTAAATTAAAAATGATTACTTCATTCTGGAGTTAAAGATTGAAATCAAAATAAATAAATGATGCATTGGACACGGACACATCTTAAGTAAAAAAGGCTGAAGGTTAAGTGAAATTAAAAGTGATGAAAATGCCCAGCGTCTCGAATATTTTCTGAGTAAAGAAATTCAGAATGTTTCGACAAATATTGTTCATTTCATATTACTGGACCTAAGCGTTCTTTCAACTCATAATGAAATTCACTTTATTTGATTAAATTATATTTTGAGATGTTGTTTTGATTTAGATAAGCCGTGACTAAATAACAACATGGGACAGACTTCCAATAACATATAAAAACATCAAAATAGTTTTGACACATACAGCAGTGGTAATAACTGAATTTCAAAGTTCTGAGAGATTTCCATACGTTATAACATACTGTAAAGTATAGCGAGGAGTATTTCAAATTAATATGAAGGGTCACACATTTTGTTTTTCTCCACACTTTTGCATGAACTTGGAAAATATAAGTTGACCTCAGAGACTTTAATTGTTTACCACATGTTCGCATCGAAAAGACCTGAAGACCGAAAACGCCGTATTTTGATCTTGGAGTGTTGTCGGCAATATTCATGATTAGCAATAAAACATAATGTCAAATTGTCCAGTTGGAATAAGTTAAACTCTTTTACAACTGATGAGGAATTATTGCCGCTGACTGTTAGATGTTCTCCAGGGACTGATGACCTCCTCTGATTGAAAACCTGCTCATCATCCACACAAGGTTTCCCTAAACGAATCCGACAAACAGTGGTTGTGCTACGAACATCTAATTTTTATGTAAGTTTTAATGGAGGATGGAAATCGCGATGATTTAGCTCTTGATTCGATAATATGAACTTTATTGAAGCTTAACTTGCTAATGTCGTGATAATATTGACAAACTATATGACGCAAGCAGTAGGCAAGAAGCTTACCTGTACGTATGTTTATGTAATATGTACCTGTTCTTTCTCTGGATTTTCAAGTACAATGAGAAGATATAAGCAAAGATCTTTGGCATCGCCTTTTCGTGAGTACAGCATTCATACATACATGATTTCATGCTGACGATATCGGGGAATGAGGAGCACAGCATAAATAATTATTTCATAATGTTTTACGGATCTCTCTTGATCTCACGGAGATACATTACCCAGATGAATATCTGGAGATCCCGAAATAATCTTCAAATTATTCATATGTGACATTTCTTTATAAACATGAACAATACATCGAAATGATTTATCAAAGAGCCGCAAAAATGCCATTTTCCCGATTTTCGAATAAACCAATCATTTATTTCATTTTGTTTACAAAACAAAGATATTGTTATATTTCTATACTAGACAATCACATCTGTTTTTTACGCAGGTTTCGTTGTCTCTTACCGCTCCTTTCTCCTGGGTATGGAGATTGAGGCTCCTTTAAATTCTTCCATCTCTTTATGTCTCTTGCTACTACTGCAGCTTCTCCCCAGCTGTTCCATCAAAATTGTTTCTCTCCTTTTCTGCCATTCTTCTCCATGTAGTCTTAGGTCTTTCCTTCTTTCTTCTACCTTCTGGTATCCAAGTGATGGATATTCTGGCATAGTTTTCTTAGTCCTTTCTTAATACATAACCTAACCATCTCCATCTTCTCTTAGATATTTCCTTGCTTATCTCCACTGTATTTGTTCTTTCATATACTTATTCACTGGTGATTTCACTGGTCATCTAATTGTTTAATTAATTTTAAGGCCTCTCCTTTAGAACACATCTAGTTTCTTCTCGTCAGCGTTTGTCAGCTTCCAGGTTTCACTTCCATAGAGGAGTACTGAGAATACATTTGATAAAATTTTGCAGTTTAGTTTTTATCCGGTAGATGTTTAATTTCCAAATCATGTCACGTTGTCTAAAGTTTGCTGTTCCGCCGCAATTCTGCCTTTTATGTCGTCATTAGTGCCTCCATCATCAGTGCCTCCATCATCAGTGCCTCCATCATCAGTGCCTCCATCATCAGTGCCTCCATCATCAGTGCCTCCATCATCAGTGCCTCCATCATCAGTGCCTCCATCATCATCATCAGCCTCCATCATCAGTCCATCATCAGTGCCTCCATCATCAGTGCCTCCATCATCAGTGCCTCCATCATCAGTGCCTCCATCATCAGTGCCTCCATCATCAGTGCCTCCATCATCAGTGCCTCCATCATCAGTGCCTCCATCATCAGTGCCTTCATCACCATGGCCTCCATCATCAGTGCCTCCATCATCAGTGCCTCCATCATCAGTGCCTCCACCATCAGTGCCTCCATCATCAGTGCCTCCATCATCATCCATCATCAGTGCCTCCATCATCAGTGCATCATCAGTGCCTCCATCATCATCAGTGCCTCCATCATCAGTGCCTCCATCATCAGTGCCTCCATCATCAGTGCCTCCATCATCAGTGCCTCCATCATCAGTGCCTCCATCATCAGTGCCTCCATCATCAGTGCCTCCATCATCAGTGCCTCCATCATCAGTCCATCATCAGTGCCTCCATCATCAGTGCCTCCATCATCAGTGCCTCCATCCATCAGTGCCTCCATCATCAGTGCCTCCATCATCAGTGCCTCCATCATCAGTGCCTCCATCATCAGTGCCTCCATCATCAGTGCCTCCATCATCAGTGCCTCCATCATCAGTGCCTCCATCACCAGTGCATTCATCACCAGTGCATCCATCATCAGTGCCTTTATCATCAGTGCCTCCATCATCAGTGCCTCCATCATCAGTGCCTCCATCATCAGTGCCTCCATCATCAGTGCCTCCATCATCAGTGCCTCCATCATCAGTGCCTCCATCATCAGTGCCTCCATCATCAGTGCCTCCATCATCAGTGCCTCCATCATCAGTGCCTCCATCATCAGTGCCTCCATCATCAGTGCCTCCATCATCAGTGCCTCCATCATCAGTGCCTACATCATCAGTGCCTCCATCATCAGTGCCTCCATTATCAGTGCCTCCATCATCAGTGCCTCCATCATCAGTGCCTCCATCATCAGTGCCTCCATCATCAGTGCCTCCATCATCGCTCCATCAGTGCACCGAGATAGACAAAGCAATCAATATCTTCAAGTTCTGCATTTGCAACTTTAATTGTTCCATCAGTTTTGTTTTTAATGCGTATGATCTTTGTCTTTTTTCATTAATCTTCAGACCAACCGTTTGACTTGTTTCATGTAGTTTGCTTGTTTGTCTTGGAGTTGTTCTTTGGTGCTAAAATACTTGCAATGTCATCAGCGTAGTCATGATTGCCTAGGGCTGTAAATAAGTTCCACCGGATTCCATTCCTTCTGCTTTGTGTACTGGTTTTTATCACCCAGTCAATAGTAAGTATAAAGAGGAGACCAGACAATACACATCCTTGTTTTACCCCAGCTTTCACAGAAAACCAGTCAGATAGTTTTCCATCGCTTAGCACTGAACATTTGCTGCCATCGTACCAGTTCTGTATAATATCTATGTATTTCATGGGTATCCCATAATGAGCCATAATCTTCCACATCATGCTTCTGTCTAGACTGTCGAACGCCTTCTGAATGTTAATGAAGTTGAGGTATACTGTGGCTTACCATTCCGAGCATTGTTTTATTATATTTCTAAGGGTGAATGTTTTTCAGTAGTTCCTCTGCCAGCCAGCTTGCTCATAACGAAGTTTGGTATCTTTTGCGCTACGTAGCCTGTCAATCAATATCCTTCCAAATATCTTACATGCTGTTGGTATTAAAGATATACCGCTGTAGTTGTCACAAATTGTCAGGTCACCTTTTTTAATAGTTGTCATGCTTTTTGCCATGCATCTGGTACTTCTTCTGTATCTAAAAGTTGGTTGAATAATGTAGTTAAGGTCTCCTCCATCAAATCCATATTACTACATTTCAATGCTTATTCCATCCACCATGTCCACTCCTGGTGCTATTCCATTTTTCATCTTTGACACAGCATTCTTTATTTCTTCGGCTTGGATCTCACCCATCTCGACATTGATGTCATCTTCGTTCGCCTCTATACCTTGGTTGGTTGCTTCTGGTATAGGTTGGTTTAAAGTTGATTCAAAGTGTTCTTTCCATTTTTCTCTCATCTCACCTTCTCCAGTGATAAGTTTTCCATTTCCATTCCTTTAGTCCTTACTCCAACAGTCTTTCTTCTTCCTGTATAACATATCTTTTTTGTAATTTTGTATAGACCGTGCTTATGTTTCCACGTGATGCTGCTTCTTCTGCTTTTTTCGCCATATCATCTACCATCTTTCTTTTATCTGATCGGACCCTTTTCTTTACTTCTTTGTCTTCTTTCTCGTATTCTCTTCTTTTTAGCTGTCTTATTCTTTCAGATTTTGCTTCATCTATTTTTTGACATTTGAATTGTCCTGTCTTCAATAGCTCTCCATGAGTTAGCCAAAATCCATGGTTTACTTATGTCTTTCCTTTTCCCTAATACCTTCTTTGCAGCATTTATATGTGCTGTTTCAATGTTTATCTACTTTTCGTTTTACTATCATTCCTGTCTCTCCTCATATTCTTGTTCAGCTTTTTCTTGTAGTCATATCTTTCTTCCAGGATATTGTACTTTTCATAATAAATAATGTAAAAATTAAAAGTAGCCCATACATCTGATTGTTATTCTATTAGGCCAAAGACTAAAATGGTTGTAAATCATCAGTTTTCATGATGTCAATAAATTCCGAAACTGTAAACAGTTTGATGTTGCCAAGGATGAGATGAATTCTTTATAAAAACAACAAAACAAAAACAATAAGAATATTCATCTTCCGTGCGTTTTATAAATGTTGCATAATATGCCCAATAACACTATCATGCCAATATTTTGTCTCGACATCTGCAACATTGCTATTGGCAGCGCCCTGACTCACTATTTCTTAAAATAGTGTACACGGTGTGTCACCAATAAACCATTTCCGAAATAAATTCCGTACGTACGTAATAAATTCCGTACGTACGTACGTACAAGTACATCTATAAATGTATACTGTATGTATGGAGTGTGGGGGAAGTGATGCGGTAATTTTTGGTGGCCTTGAGATGTTCGATTTTCCAACATGTTGAAACCAGAACATCGCTGATGTAAGGACGCGAATCTTTCATGTGATAAACGAGCTGGCTACCGAAAGTGAGGGTGCCTGTTTCTGGAGTCTCAAGAATATTCCAACACACTTTTCGTGCACGTGATGGTACTGAAAACTTTTGATACAAATGTTAATATTAATCATAATTATTTCTACGAATACTAAAATGATTTTTCAAAAATTAGACCTGCGTTATTTCCCCAAAATTTCCTTGACTTATTTCAAAATTCCCAAAAATACGCTCTCACTTTTTGATCGAGAGCTCCTTTAAATTAATGCAATCGTATCAATTTTAAAATTTGAGTGTTAACATACAAGGCTTTACATAGCATGGCCCCCTCCTACCTTTATGAATTGTTATCACACAGACCGTACCATTATTCCCTCAGATCAAGTAATAATTGTATTCTAGATGTCCCCCGTACCCGGTGCAAAACCTTGGTGACAGGTCCTTTTCAGTTGGCGCCCCAGACTTTGGAATGCCCTCCCTACTAAGATTAAACTATCAGATATTGTTGCCACTTTGAAAACTCGTCTCAAAACACATGTTTTTAACCGTTTATATAATTAAGTATTTTATAATTAGAGTCCCGTGCAGCCTTGATTTTTATCATATTTTTATTTTTAATTTTTGATTATTTAATTATTTTAATCTTATTTTTTATGCTGTTACTATTTGTGCTCTTCTATACCAAAGTTTTTATTGACCATTATTTAATTTCTTATTTATTTTAATCTTGTTTTAGTCTAAGTTAGTTTGTTTTGGTTATTATATTTGTTTTGATTATTAGTTTTAATTTTACATTTCTCTATATTTAGTTTGATATATTTTGTTTTTGTTATTTGTACAGCGCCATAGATTATGTTTTGCTACGTATTAATGTGCGCTTTATAAGTGTATTAATGATAATAATAATCGCAAAAATACAATTTGTCTGGAATATTTAGACCACAAATTGAAGTAGAAGAAGAAAGTGTCGATTATCAATCAATTTGCTGGTTATTATTGTATAAAACATTAAACCTGTGTTGTTTCGAAATTTCTTGACTTCACCATCAGGTAAGTTCATAGTCCTCCCATTTGCGTGGTAGAGATATGGGCAATAACTAGGCTCTGTACATTCTTGTCCAGCCACGTTCTGTGTTCAGTACTTCAAATGACTTTGTTACATCAACCTAATGCCATTCATGAAGATTTAAATCATACGAAATTCTCAGTAAGATACAATATTCAACACTTTTATAAAACAAATAAAGATTGTTGAAAATTTAAGGTAAAGTTTAAAAGCACATGATGAAATAATAGTTTACTGTAATGATATTATTATACGAGGAAAACATGCACGTAATGTAGTTCGAGTGGAAAAGAGTTCAATTCCATAGGTATGTATCTTTGGTTGCTAAACTGTTCTTCCCATTTTGCTTAGCAAAGCTGTATTTAACCAAGTTGCATGCATATACGCCTATGCTGGATCTAACATTTGTTTAGAGTGTATGATCAGATGACTTTCTTGAAGAGAAACACAACTACACCTTCCTCCTTGTCTTTTGGCTCATTCCAGCTTTCTGTCTAAGAAGTGCAAAATCACCATAAAATCTCAGTTTGTATACCCTTGCATGTGTTGATACGACTACACAGAAAAAAACAGTTAAAATATGTTTCACCGAATGCTTCTTCCCTTCACTTGAACAGTTGAATTTGATCCCAGAAAGGGTATAACATTATTTTACTTCAGAGTTCTGTCTTCTATTTTCATCGAAGCGTGTGACACATATGCAGTTACAAGTGTCTTTTTCTGACGTTATAATGACGTTTTGAGGATGACAAATTAACTCTAGCAAGGCATGCATAACTTATGATTGGAAAGAGCTTATGAACAAATGGTAACAAAATCAGATTTCTGTAACATGAGAGTATGTAATTTGTATTTGAAATACCATATCTTTGTAATAACATAGTTTTCGGATAAATATTGATGTCGTTCGGTACAATCCGAATATCATTTACTTCAGTATTTTGGAGAAAAATTCACACATGTTTGCCTTTACGCAATGTCTAGTAAGTTTCAGTATGCCTACATTTGAATCGTCCAGCTTTTCATAATTACTAAAAAAGTTGAACAAAAAGTTGAAAGCAAAAATCAATGACTGGATTTTTTTATGATTTGTTCCTAGTATCTAGGAAAAAGTTGTTCATTATTAAAAGGAACATTCCCGTGACATTTCATAAAGACAATTAAAGAAACAAATTGGTGAGAAAATATGTTGATATTATATTCCGTTACGGAGCTATTGCACTTTTACCAAACAATGTGTAAGTCTATATCATTACTTTTTCTTGCAGTGTAATGTACGTGTAGTGTCATTGTGGATCCAAGATAATAAGTTATGTATTTCTATTTTTAAAATGTTCTTTTCGAGTGTAGAGTACATGAGCAGATGGGCAAAGTATATCATTTAACAATTTTTCCAATTCTTTAGAAAGAAGCAAGTAATTTCCAAAGAAATACATCAACATTGTCTTGGTTCTGTATGACTTCATTGCACTTCAAAGTTATTTTTCAACAAATTCCTTTGCAAAATATGATATAAGGAGTCAGGTAGCTTAGTTGTTGGAACGCACGACTGAGATGCTGGAAGTACCGAGTTCAAGCCCCGGTCAGGTCTAACCCGTTTTTCCACAGCTATGCAGACAGATACGCCGTTCATCAAAGCGGAAGTACGTCGTTTGCAGCTCCTGCTCCCCATTCAGCTGTTGAGAGAAGTGGCAATGGTTGAATGACGCTCGCTCTCCTTCGGAGGGGACGTTAAGCCGTCGGTCCCGATGGTAGGACAGTCACACCCTACCTGGTTCTTTGAACACTATTCGAGAAGAGAAGCGTGAAAACGCGGTGTTCATTCACTTCCCTGTGGATGGATTATGCGCCGTTTGGGCAGCTCTCCCCTATACTAAAGCTCCGACGTTTGTGAAGCGCTCTTGAATATACTAACTAAAATAATAACTATTACTATATCAATATGTTTTTCACCAATTTGGTTTTTGATAGTTCACTATCAAATATATGAAAATGTGAATTTATGGGAATATTTCTTCACATTATTTTGCAAATTGTATTCAATTTTTTGTTTAAAATGTGTGAAATGTGTTCAATATTTTGTGTAAAATATCTAACTCAACAGATCCTGCAGTGTATTTAGACTATTTTTACTCAACTGACTATTTATGGCACTTCAGTCAGATGGTTTGCAACAGTTTGCCAATTGTTTGTTCTGTTTTGTAAAAAATACACATTTAAATCGTTTCGATGTGCAAGATAATTAAAGGATTCCAGAATCTTGATGATTTTTGGCAATCATGTTATACACCTCATGAAAGATCTGTGGACATGTTTTAGCTGGTTTTTCCTTAAAAATGTGGTCAGACCTGATGTCCAATATAACGAGATCGGGCCAGTCGGACATTTGCCTATGTTTTTCTTTATTTTGATTGAAACCACCAGCAATTAAGCTGCGGTTGAACTTGCTGAAGTTTTCAGACACATGTTACTCAAATTACACGGTTCACTGCCCAAGCCTTTACTGTGCTTGCAGAGTACAAATACACAATGACCCTTTTAATTCAAGTAGGTGTTTCGAGCCTGGATGAACTATCACTTAGTGGAAAGTTTATTTCAGGGAGGATAAGTGGTTATATTACTTACAGTATTTAGGTTTGTGATTTGGACAGCTGGAATGGAATTTGAATGGGAGTCACAGGGCGGCAGATTAAAAAGCTGAACAGATCAATTTTTGAAATTTCAAATGAGTACTTATAGTTTCAAATTATGCCTGAAGGTTAACTAATTTTTAAATTAGATATGTAAATTTTTATAATATTCTTTAAATTTATTCTTTCTAATCTCAATCACTTTAATTTTTGGAAAAGACTTTACCTTCTAACATCTCATTTGAGATATAGTAAAGTATAACAAAAGTTTAGTTAAAATTTGCTGTAACAGTGCAAAGACTTATGATAGACGTTTGAGGAACAAATCTGCATATTGATATTTTAAAATGTTGTAAAATGGTCAATTAATCATGTGACGAAACATTTGCTACTTTTGTAGATTTTTAAAGGTTTCAAAGCAATGTGTCTAATGTTGCCTCTATGCGTATATGTATCTTTAACAACAAAACACTATTCCAATCGTATGTATGAAGTGATTTATAAACTACATCAAGGGTCTCATAGTTACCAAGAAATAATAACTTATCACGTTATATGTATAAAGTTATATTGTACCATTAAAACACAATTTCATATCCACCGCGGAAGTAACATTTTCCTTTATTTTCATTAAAATCAAACTAATCAAAATCAAAAAATCATAATCCTTTTCTGGGAGACTATTTTACCTTTCAATTTCAAATATAACCCACTGATTCGCATTAAAACCACGTTTTATTATCTTTACATGGATCAACTGATAAAGAACAGCAGACAAGTATGTGGCTTTTCACAACTTACAGCATGAGCAAAACAAAATCAATAAAACCGTATCGAAAAACGTAACACCACATATCACAAATTGAAAAGTATAACCGGAAGGAGTGTATTCATATGTATTGCTTCAATCTATAATCTGTATTTATTTAACAAATTTGCAGTTAACATTTCCAGTCATAATGTCTACTGACTGACCGATGTAGCGAAGTTACATTTGAGATGTGAGTGACCTACATGAGTAGCAATATGTACAAAATAAACCAAACCAAGAAATGTAATTCATAAGATAACCTTTAAAAGCAAAAACCTCATATTTACATATTGTCGCAAATCTTGCTAAAACTACCAGAGGCTCTTGGAAATATGAGATTGATTCCGCTTTTCACAAGAACAAAAATGAAATGTTCTCGTCATATGATAGCTATAATTTCTCCTAAGGTAACATCTGGAAAAATATTCTCACCATCAGAATTAACCAATAAAAATTTCCTTGGAGCTTTAAGCAATCGATACGATAACAAAAACTAGGTGTCGAAAAAGCTTCAGGTGCCAAAAATCTTGATTTTTAGAGTTGAAGAAAACCAAAGGAATTGTTTTGAAATACTTCGAACATGAAATGCCTGCTGTCAAATAATGCTTAAATACCCTTTTCATACTTCCAAGACTCCCAAGCGTTTATTTTAAACATTTTGTTAACATATTTGTTAGGATTAACTTCAAGACATTTCACGTTCAAAAAGTATGTCACTTAAATGATATTGTGGGTACTACTTGTGTATTTCATACAAATAAGCAATAACACTAAAGTGACTTCGAAATAATGGAAAACTGAACATATATTGCTTAATGTGGTGATCATATAATGCATTTCCTGTACAAAGCTTCTGTAAATGCGGTACATTATTTAGATTTTCACATACATTTATGAAGGAGTAAAGGTTTCACCTGCTAACTTCAGCTACTGTACTGCAGTATTGTAAAATTATCTAGACTGCACTTAACATCGTGGTGTTTCGTAGCTCTTTCGTTCGGTCGTTAAAGCTCCCATTTCGTCGTCGACCAGTCGACGTTAGTAAGAGGCTTTGATTGCTACATTTTATAGCGCTCAGGGTAAAACGTTAAATTCGAAAGTATGTGGGATAATTAAAACAATGAAAAAATGTAGTACAGTAAAGGTAATGTGTATAACATTGAAAGTCTTACACATTGTTTGGTAAAAGTTGCTAGAAATAAATTTACAATTCGCCAAAATTTGATTTGGTAATAATAAAGTAACAATAAGGCTTCCATGTATATAAGATGATTTTTCAAGGTAAAACGTCAAAGAAGTAAGAATTAAAACTTATTTGCGTTTATTCAAAATATTCAAAGAATGTGAAGTGTAAGTAAGATACCAACACTTTAACCATTTTGCCAGTATCAATCTCAGAAGATATATCCATAGATGTAAATTAAAGTTAATACATGTTTTCATCACGTTGAGCGTGATAAATGTTTTATCCATATAGTTGAATAACAATATGACATTACCGCACACTATACTGCTATAGATATGTAGATCAATCATGTATTTTTCATATACGCTCCCTGTCGAAGAAAACTGGACGAAAAATTGGAGCTTGAATAATTTACAGGATGTCTGCCTGTTATGGAAATGAAAAACATTATTGGGGAAAAGACAGGAAAATGTAATTCAATTACAGGACTAATCACATGACTCATCACTATCATTAGACAAACATACAAAATTAGTTGCTCTGCAAATTATCTGTCTGAAATATCGAAAAATATAATCGCAGTTAATATCCCACAACATCGCAAAATTATGTTCTACTGATAGATTTGATTATGATGTTTAATAAAAAGATCCCCTAGGAATTAAGATATAGAATGACATTTGAAGTGGCATAACTAACTCTCGACAATTGTGATGCTCTGTGGTCGCCAACTCAGAAAAAAAACTGGCGACCATGTTCCTTAATTCCAAAAGTTTAATCGCCAAAATTGTGAAGTTACTCGCCAGTACAAAAACCAGTTTTAAACTCTAATTTTGAATGAAGAAATCCATCTCCCACTCTATAGTTTTCCTGCCTGAATAATCTAACTTGATACTTTACTGACAACTTTTTTTTAGTTCAAAAACGCACAAAGCCTGATAAAACAATTGTCGAAAGTAAAGACTGTAATCGACAAAGCAAAAAACTGCGATCATTTTCCAACAGAAAAACTTTATTCTCACGAATTTCTTTGAAGCTTTCTCAACTATATACAGTTCGGGAGCAATCCGAAAAACTGGGTACTTTGAAATACCTAAAAAATTGGGTACTGTTATGTATCACGTCATCGCATGAGCCTACACATTTGACTAGCGGACACTAAACATATGGGGTTTATCATATTTTGCTCCGGATTGTCCAAGATTTCAATGAATATCCTGAAATTTTAGAGACGGATAGTAAATAGAAATTCAAAAATTTTTGCCGCTGCTTTTTAAAATTCATCGCCTTTTTCAGAAAATGAACAAAACAGACATAATCTGTTTTATTGAGAAACCCCATATGTTTAGCGTGGGCTAGTCGAATGTGTAGGCTCATACCATGACGTAATACATAAAAGTACCCAATTTTGGTATTTTAAAGTACCCAGTTTTTCGGGCTGCTCCCGAACTGATATATCGTACACTACTGTCACTACAACCCTTATCGTTCATATATTATATTGGCGTCATGGAGCTTGTCAGCTTGTGTAGACTAAGTTACGGTGTGAACAATTGGGATAAGAATTGCCTGTTGTAATTTTGCGACAGTAAATAATACAGGTATTTCATCATGCTACCGAACTATTTTCTGTGCGTTTTTTACTTAAACAAACAATTATTTTGATCGCCAGGTGAGACATACAGTGTTATTTCTGGCAAATAAAATCATCATTTTTTCAATTTTTGGTCGCCAAGATTAAGTTTTCATCGCCATTGCGACAGGAATTGTCGAGGGTTGGACGTAACATAAATTACCTGTCTTTCGTTACAATGCATGATATACCAAGCGTGCGTCAACAAACTTTTCCCACATCACGAACATTAAATCGTCTAGGGATTTCTTGGTAATAAATAACACATAAACCGTGAGCAATTGTAAATGTTACAGATTCAGAAACAAACTACACATATCAAATTAGAGCAAATATTCATTCAGCTCCTCTGTAGTAATTCATCAATCTTTACCAGTTTATGGATTGGTTATAACAATTAGTCACGGACTATTTTTTTACAATACTTTGAAAATGTATTGATGACTCCAGTTTTGCTTCGTTAATTCTACGTCTTACGTCTTAAATTTCGCTAAAGTGACCAGAAATATTCAATTTAAAAAGGAAATGAAATACACTTTAGCAATCCAACGTGTCTGATTGGTCGAAACATAGGCGGCGGAACCGAGGAGACAGGGGGTACGTGCCTCCTTTTTTTTTTCAAAAATCAGAAGAAAAAAAGTTCCCTTTTTCTGAGGGTCCTACATATTGGACTTTTTTATACTTATAATAGGCCTCTGCCAACCTTTGTTTTCCCAGCTTATAATTTGCAAAAACTCTTTCAAATAGGGCCTTTATAAAGTGTGGGAGCCACCCCAGATGTCATTAGTGGGGCATCTTTGAAATGGGCCTGCACGGCAAACTACTATTTGAACCCGGGCCATTGCCATGACATAAACTGACGTACTCCCTCCCATTTTCTTTGTTGAAATCAAAAGGTGCCCCTTTACAAAAAAAAAAGAAGTGTTATTTGAAATATTAAAATATTTCAGTCCCCTTATTCAGTTTAGTCATTAAAATTGATCTTTTTATTGACAGGTGATGTGGGTTCTGCTACTAACACATATTACATATATTCCGATTTATGACCAATACAGTTCTAATCATAATCTATATTTCTAAATCGGATTTCAAGAATTATGATCTATAAAATTTCATTTGTAGATTTTGGTTAATTTGTTTTATTTTACCAAAATTTGGACCAAATTATCTTGTATATTTTAAGCTGTTAATTACAAATAGATAAAAAGAAAAATGGGTCACCAGTAATTTTCGGACCTATAAAAGTTTCATTTTGTTTTGTTAAGGATGGGGATGAGGAGGGGGAGGGGTGACTCTATAAAGCTATTCTGCTGTGCTACAAGCTATAAAAACATCATGACAGGTGAAAAGTGCCCCTCAGATCCTGTGCCCCCTTCCCCAGATTCAAACGTCTTCTGTCGTCTCTCGGTCGAAATATTGACACATTCCCCGGCAAGCCAATCAATGACCGCCGCGAAGGTGAGTTACTAGTATGTCACGGATTTATTGGCGACGGGTCAAACAACTATCTTGAGACAAGATTCCCGCTTTAAGTTTAATGTTCAGCTAAAATAATATAATGGGTTCTAGCATCATTTTGTAAAGAAACAACCTTACATTCCTTATAAACCAGGTTCTACTCACTAACTGCGACTTAAGATTTTTTTAAACTTGTAAAAAAAGTATGTTTAATTCAATAAAGATTAATAAACAGTTTCGGAAAGTGGGAGTTTGTGACTTCACCTTCTTAGGCTGATAGCGTAAATGTATCATGTATCTATCATGTAAGATTGCGATGTGATACCGTCGCCAACTCGTAGAGGTATTTTCATGACAACTGGATGAACGTAAATTTAATAATTATCGTAATAATGTTGAAAAGCAGGCTGACTTTACGTTTTTATGGACGTAAAATTGCTTTAATATCTTTAAAAAAAAGCCATCAAGGTACCAAAATATTTACAATAAAAATATGTAACCACTGTTTTACAGTTCGTTAATACGTTATAAGCTTGTACCGGTATGCAAATTACTGATCTATGACTCAGCGAACTTTTCATACCTGACTCATGTTGTTTTTAATCATATCATAATTCTGTAAAGGAGTTTAGCAAATTCTAACCAAGCTCCGGGGGACTTTCCCATCTCTCAATCAAATTCTAGCAGGAATAGACTTTTTCATCAGTGACTATAATTCATAGCTTGACAAATCTCATCTCATACATCTCAAGTTTAACATATATCAAGTGCCTCAAAATGCCTCAAAATTGAAGCAGAAAGTGATTTTTTCTTCAAAATTTAAATGTTCTTCCTAAAATCACAACATATATCGATATGCCTCAAATTTGGCGATCAGTTGAAGCTGAAAGTCATTTTTTCTCTCCAAAATTTAAGTTTCTACCTAAAATCACAACCTCCCCTTTAACATGATCTATGAATTGCTTAATGTATGTAACAAGTATAGAAAGGAACTAAAGCACTTTAAATTCATGAAACACGAAGGCATAAACTGAAAATAAAAACAACTCAAGCTATGACGTCGCGAAGATATGGCTGCAAAGAACGCTCCAAAAAGTTCTTAATTTCATCCAATGACCTGAAGAATTAGGCAAGAGGTCTTCGATTTTCAAATACAGTCAATTCAAAATAATCCTAAATTTACGCTACGATGTAAATATTATATGCATACAATCAAGAGTTATTTAAACAAATCTATGCTTCTGGACTATTCTTTATTTGACTCAAAGGCATCTATATCTTGTTCAAGGTTACCCATTGAGATGAAGCTCGATGGATTCTTCATAAATGGAACAATCAAATTTTATTGATGTTAGGAGTTGAAATTATGCTCCGACGTCATTTCTTGAAGTGTTGTACCATAGTTGAAAGAGATGAAAAATGACGTTTTTCTGTAATCCTATAAAAGTTGTAGTTATGACGTCATTTTCTTTGGAATCAAACACGTCGTGAAACGTTTTGTCAAACGGTGATAATCGGTCATGTTAAGTTAAATCCATACTCGAGCCCATTAAAGCTCACTAGGGTGTTGATTCTCGGTTTCCATAGTGTAAGCAGATGAGAGCACATGACTTCCTCTGGGTATGACGTCAGTCAATGGCAGGTTAGGTCTCCAGCAAGACTCATTTACATCTAAGTGGACCGGAGCAAGTATAGTAAAGTGTCCTTCATAAGAAAACAACGCAGCGCTCACGACGGGGGTCGAACACGGCGCCTTTCGAATACGAATATAAGTACATAACCACTGCCCCTCATAGATCAATAAACTCATACAGGAGTATTATTGTCCGTATTATTTCATGCAACTTTTCTTATATAACCAATAATCCTTCTCGTAATTCATCGATTAATTACGTTTACTTCGACTTGCAAAATCATGTTAATTAACCGTATATATTTATTTCACTTGCGCATATTATTTTTGCTGCGTACTTTAATTCATGTGATATCATCGAACGTTTATATTCATATTAACAATTTACATAATATAATTTCCCTTAAAACTTAATTATGTAATATTCAATATTCTATCAGTGACTTCTGCAACTTTAATAACTGTTTAATTTCTTTAACTTTTGGGCTGATTTTTGTTCTAGACTTTTAAGTTTTTAAAACAAGCTGCACGTGATTTAAGCGCAATATAAGTCAAAAACTGTTTGTGAGTTTAGAAACAATAGGGGAGAATATTGTTTCACATGAAACAAAAAATGACCTGTCACTTGATTGACTTTATTCGCAAAATAAAGATATTGATGGAATGAAATGTCAGCATGAGATATAGAATTCTAGATATTTTCGCTATGCAATGAAATACTTATCTTTTTGTAGCAATTCTTATCTTCACGAGTTCAATTGGAGAGTTTTTACAACCTAGCTAGATATAAAGCAAGCAAACAGCACAAAAACGGTTAAAAAGTTAATGCCTCTTTGTTAATTACGGATGCCGTTAAAGTACAGGAGCACTACGCTTTATTATCTTAACAGCTTTAGATCTGCCATATCTAGCTAGTTGTGCCTCTTGATAACAGCTTTCGTTTTGGCCAGCAATTTCAAAAGATACAATTGTTACAACTTTATAAAGATAAAAAATAGCGTCATTAAGATACCCATTGGATTCGATGATCACGTTCGCGTTGAATGTGAAAACGTTTCTATAGAATAGGAGTTTGCGCTTTACCAGAACAATAAGAGTATGTCTTTCAAACATTCATGTCTACAAATGAATGTTTTAAGTTATGCGTCCTGGGATTTTAAACCATAATTACAGCTAAAAATATAGCTTCATAGTCGATGTGGAATCTATGATCCATATTTTGGGATGTTGATACCATGCTGTTTATACATTTGTAGTTAGGATGATTTTTTGTTGTGTGGAATTATCTGCAACTGGTATTAAAATGTACCATAATTGCTAAAGTAAGCTAAATGAAACTGTTAAGTTAAATTCAACCACACGTGAGCTTTGATCGATATTTTGCTCTGCTTAAACTTTTGATTTGATTGCAAAATAGTGGATCTTCTTTACAGTGGATCTTGTAATTTTCTTGGGTATTTGAAGATGAATCCTTCTGTAGTGATATTGTCTACATTTTCTCTAGTATTGGTAAGCATAGAGGGATTGCATCACGTGACTCTAACTCACCTGGAAGCCATTTTGCAGGGAGCGGCGTCGTTGCGTTATATGGCATTACTCCTAGCAGTTCAAAGGATGGCCAAAATAATGAAACAGAAGGTGTCTTAAATTCAAACCCTTTGTAACAATATGATTCTTATCACAATGTTTCAGCTTTATGCATTGTTATATATTTCAAATTTGACATGCGTCTGAGAATTTTTTATATTTTTTATAAACAAGATTGTATATTTCAAGGACTGAGAGTTTTATACATTACACATTAAATTACATAACATAGTATATCTGCACACGGTCATTGCAACATTTGGCAATCATCGGCTGCACATGTGAGGTGCAGTGGCTCAGTGGATAAGGAGTCATGCTCGTATTCGAAAGGTACCGGGTTTGATTCCGTCGTGGCGCTGCATTGTATCCTTGAGCAAACACTTTACTCTATTTGCTTCAGTCCACTTAGCCGTAAAATAAGTACCAACATTGCTGAGAAGTTAATCTGCGATAAACTGGTGTCCCGTCCAGAGAGAGTCATGTACTCTCATACGCTTGCGCCATTGAAGCTGGGGATAAGCACCGACTAGCTAGCTAGCTAGCACATGTTTTCATGGTTCATTCAATAGAATCTCGTCTGGATAACTTATTATTGAAATCCGTGATGCTTTTAAACCAATTCAAGTTTTGTTTCCACCAATTGATACATCGCATGTAACAAATACGTGTGCATTTTTGGAAACGTGTTACAACGTAAGGTAGCGCAGTGTTGTAACCAAACGGAACACATGGGTACCCTGGACCATTTTTGGAGGACCAAACCTATTTATAAGTGGTAAGAGAAGGAGCTAAAATTCGATGATTCTGGCTAACAGATGAAAAGACTATGCAATCTTTTATGAAATAGACAAAGGCTGCAGTAACCACATTTTTAATTTTTCTTAATGTTAAAATCCTTGCAATGAATCCCTTGTAAAAGTGACGTCGTTAACTAATTGTACGTTTCTGTGAATTTCATGAAACCACTATGGAATCTGTTATGAAATTTATAATGACTTCTATATAAAACCATCTATATGTAAAAACATCTTTGTCCTTCAAAATGTCCCTACTTATTATTTAAACTACTTAAAATAAAGATTTATCCAGCCTGAGGAAATATATATAAATTCGACAAAAATGCCTTCTTGATCTCAAGTGACAGGTGAAGAGTGACGAAAGAAGATTGTTTTATAATGATATGATTATCATCAATTGCTTTTGCACTCGCGTAACGGTTGTATATTGTACATGATTGTTAACGTCATTTTAAGAACACAAGTCATGTTTTGAAGGAACGTAAGTATGCATACAACACGACTGTTGTACGAGAAGGGTACACGTGGATAATACTGAAGACAGAAAGATAAAAGAAGACTCAAGCTATAAACAATGCAATGAATACTTTTTGAAAATTGTACACTGAAGATATATAGGTTTCAAAATTTTCAAGTTCTTAATTAATCTACATTGAAGATTGATAATCAAGTGTTTGTCATTCTATATAATTTTTTATGAATGCTTATATTGTGCTCCGACATATACGACATTGCTACTCACAACGCCCTCACTAAATATTCATTAAATAGCGTATACGTTGTCTCACGCTTAATTTCTGAAATAAACTCCGTACGTACGTACAGAGTACGTATAATTGTACATTGTATGTATGTAGTGTGGGCAGTGATTCGAGAATTCCAGTGGCTTTCCAACATGTGGAAAATCAGAAGATCTCTGATGTAAGGGCGTAAACCATGATTGGTCGATACGACAGAATAGTACAATAGACAATGCAAGGAAATTTGATTACAAAACTAAAGCATAAATCTTAAAAACGGTAAATCATATCTCCAACTGATGAATATTATTTTACTAAATACGATAAGATAAACAATTGCCAAGGCGTGGGAGGGGGATTACTATGAAGCTACAGTAAGCCAATGATGAAAAAACCTTGGAATTAACTTTGGGCAACGCTGGTGCAATGCGAATGCTGGTATTCGCATTTAGGCCAACGTGAATTCCAACACTTCAAAACAAAATCTAACATTGGAACAGTGTTGATTCGATGTGTATATCCCTAACATAAGTGCGCTGGCTCAACAATTGTTAAATGACAACCCATCATTTGGTCAACGTTCCTTAACATATGTCAACTTTATTCCAACGCACATGGGTATGTTATATCCGTCATTTGGTGTTTATTTCTAAATCACCTATTGTTTGTGACATCTCACAAAAACATGAAATATCTGCTTCTCAATTTGTTTCTCATTTTGTTCTCACACGTAGAGTAAGTTACTGATAATCACCAGTTTCCTTTAAAGTGAAAGTATGTTCCTTTAATTGTCTATTAAGATTCAGAAACACACCCTTCATATACTGCTGCCTAAAACTTCCTTCTCATGTTTCTTTCACACGCTGTTAGTTTTAGCAAGGTTCCATTTAACTCACTCCTACTAAAATGTTGTACCTTGAAGGCTGCTTAGAGTAATCAAATAACAATTATATACCAGGAAAGGTAATCAACAGAGTATGTTACAGAAATAAGAGGTTCATTACGCTCTTGAAGATTCCACTAAACGAGAATGTTTCCATGTAATAGTATCCAAGCAGATATAATGCAAACTTCTCTAGTAGCTCTTGAAGCTTAAAGTTAAACGTGTGACTGAAAATTAAAACTGAATGACCCCTTTAAAGAGGAAATACCTTTCGTGCAAATGTTAATTTGTGCTAATTGTATTACGGTTGGTGTGGAATAAAGCACTTGTCTGTCCCCACAATAAATACGTTTTGAGAAATTGCTGCTTTTATTGCGTAAGGTCAGTTTGGCTGAGTCGTTCAATATGTGATTTGTATGATGTCCGAAACCTCCAAAATCCGTAGAATTTCTAATGATTAAGAGTAAGTGCATATTATATGTTTTTCTCTTGATATTATTGATCTTTCCATTCACGCCTAAAACCAAAATATGAAACAAAAGAGATTAAGGTATGATATGTTCTGTATTCAAAAGTACCGTATTTAAATAATGTCAGAATTTCAAGAACTAGACAAATCGATTTTGATTGTTGAAGTCTTGTTTCATACCCCAATAAACCTCTAATTGTAAAAAACACTTACATGAAATCAATGAATACAAATTTGAAATTTGGCAAAATACTAGAGAATCCTCAAAAAAAAGGTGTATTTTTCAGAGCTAAAGACTGCTTCATTCATACTCTAAAGCTAACTTTTCAAAACAGTTCCAGTGACATTTAACATTTTTAATGCGTCTTTAAAAAAGTTCAGTGGGCAGGGTAAAATGATTCTTAATGTGAAGGATAAAACCTATTCCTCTGCTGACGGGAAATGTAATAGGTAGCTTAATTTTGGTAAATTAAACATTAAAAAAACATGTTTGAATGTATTCACATTGTCAGCAAGGTAAGATTATACAAATAACAGATTGTAGTGTTCCATTACTGTACAGATATATCGGAAACAAATCCTAGTTGTCCATGCGATGTACTAGTTAGATACTGTGGGCATTATCCATCTTAAGATAACAATTTATTTTCAACACTTATCCACTGTGTTTTGGAGTGTCTGTTGCGTGCAAGCCAAAAGCCAATCAGCAAAACTGTTCCTCTTTTTTCATCTGAGCATGTGTAAGAAATGTCTTCCTGCTAGAACACCAAGGTCAAGGGATCATGATCCAATTTTTCA
>JAIGNY010001587.1:1442500-1445000 GCA_020152595.1 Chiridota heheva | reverse complement strand
ATGATTAGTATATTGCTGTGAACGAGGCAGTTTTGTTTCAAATTCATAACGAATATCGAGTCATATTTGTTGACGAGAAAGTTATAATCTTTGCCTGATTGAACATACTAGACCAATATATCATTTTTGAAACTTAGGGGGAAATTTTTCACCGAATGATTTATTGGAAACTTGATGGGAGAATGGATTTGACGCCTTTGAATTTCCAATTTGTCGAGTAGAGCGTCAAGGGTTATTTGAAAGTAATCATGCAATTCGAAGCGTACTTCGAATGAAATAACTTATTAGCATATTTCCGCACCCTTGCAAAAAGTATTACAAGATCAGAAAGATTTCCTTTCGCTTGTGTGCCTATCAGTGATAATATTGTTCTTAATGATCTGTGCGACCTTTACTTAGTGGGTAAAATCCTTCAAGCAAAAACCTTTTTTCCAAAGATAGCATTTGTACATCACTCTTCTAGTTACTGTTTATTAAATTTGTCCCAAGAGAATAGCATGGCTTAAGAATTACGATATGTAACATTCTATATACATGTATTTCACTTCAATTTCTCAAATAGATTTTAACATTTCTTTTAGGGATTCTTCTAGTATTTTGGTACAATTTTCGATTTTCAAAGAATTCCCTTTGATTCCTTCACCAGTTTATGGTCATGACCGGTAGATCAAATGCTAAATTCTGGAGAGCGGGACATGCGCAATACGTCCTTCCAATGACGCAATTTCTGCAGTTATGTGTAGCCGCTTGTGTGAGCATGTTGTGTTCATTATGTTAAAATGCTTCATGTTCCAAAGAAAAAATTATGGATTTAAAGTAAAATTCGACTGTTTCATCAATTATAATCATTCAAGTCAGAAATGATCCTCAAACCAAATCTCCCGACGCTTTTATCGAAAGCAGTTTCGGAACACGATTGCCTAACGGCAACATGCAATCAAAATTCAAGACTTTTATTCTCATATATCAGTATATTGCATTGCGAAGTTCCAAATTGCGCGGTGAAAATGATGACTCTTATCTTTATTTCATTTTCAGTTTAAAATTTGAAGTGTGTTTAGAATTATTTAGTTCAAACAATGCTTGGAGGTAATTTATGTTTGCTATATATGCATTATATATACGCTTTTTAAATATCCTTTCATCCCCTAATCGACCAAATGTTTTCAAGAATCACTCTCATTTAAAACATTTATAACTAGGTGACCTGTTTCAAATAGATCAATTAACAAACGTTCATCAGTCCAGTTCACCCTCCCGATCGGGAGATCTCCCGATTGGGAGATCGAGACATGCGCAGTGACCACAATTTAAATTGTTGCTAATAAGTTCAGCCGTTAATTTTTGTCAGATTCTGTAATTCTAAAGTTGTATACTCTAAAAATGATATTGGAATTAACATTTGTGTATAATTTGAGCTTTTGCTGGTGATTAAAATGTTAAAAACTGCTCTTCAAAAAATATTGAATTAATTTTTAAAGATTACGTTAAAATTCTTTGGTAAAAGTCAAATTTACGCTGGTGAAAATGGAGAAATTAATTTCATCGTTCTGTTACACCAATAAAATTTGAATATTTTTATCATGCTTTTTCTTACCTTTAGCTTAAACCTATTTAATTGTTATGTATTTCTTTATAGCAATTTGAATTTGGAAAGATGCATTGTGGGTTATAATGACACAAAAAATCTCCCGATCGGGAAATTTCTCGTTCGGGAACGTGGACCGGACTGTTCATATTAATGTTTCAACTCTAATTCGTATGGAGCTTAAGTTAAAGTTTTTTTTAACATTCTCTGCAGTCTTATTGTAAAGTATTTCCCATAACTTGTAATCTTGATTGGCAGTTTTTCGCAAACTGTTAATGTTTGCGCATACTCCTATACGTTCATCGTGTATTTCGATAAACTATCCTTGTTTTTGTTTTTTGTTTTTTACAATCGGTCGAGTTGTATTATACTTTTGTTTAATTTCATTAAAACGTACACTTATCCTGTATCATGTAATATGTGATGAAATGAAAATATGTTTTCCCCGGTTTTTTGTTTGTTTTCTTTATCGTGAATTTGTAGTCTCTCTCGTGTTGTATTTGCCATGGTTTGCCCGACAAAACAAAAACAAAGTCATGTGATCGTGAAATATCTCTATGGGTAGTTGATCTCTTCCGAAAAACGATATAAGAAACAATATGGTTGTATGGCGACTCGGAAATCTTTTGAGTATGTACAATGAATCTCGCTTTCAAAACGTCCATCCTACCGTTTCAACCAACACATGGTTTAAATTGGGGGCCGTGGCCAATGTGGGCAATTGCACATTGGGCGAAAATGTAATGACCTCCTTGAAAATTTTTGTTTTGAGAAATATATACTGCGCTTAAATCCTTACTTTATGAAGGTTTAAACATATGGGCATTTTTTCCTTCCAAAGTACTGATATAAAGAATTATACGATGAACGCCGTATAGTCAGTGAAAATAAGATTGAGAAAAACTAATACTC
>JAIGNY010001587.1:1337500-1437500 GCA_020152595.1 Chiridota heheva | reverse complement strand
CTGACAAAAATCCCTGGAGTACACAAAAGTACAATTAAAATTAAAGGGCAAAACAAAAAAACAAGGTCCTAAAGAATTATCGAAATCGCGTCTCTTCCATACAACGGTAACCAAGCGTCTCCTCGTGGTCTCTCTTAAACACAAAGTTAGTACCAGCCACGAGGTAGGGCTCTAATTACAATTTGGATGCAAAATAAAGGTTTCTTTGTTCAGGTTATCTGTCTGTCAAAAATAATCAAGGAGAAGAGGTGATTCTTAAAGGGGTACTGAAATAATTACAAGTGATCCGTCTCACACTGCCCCCTCCCAAAGCCCATTGCGTCCCGCAATTTTTACCAAAGAGAAACAAAAAAATATTCTAATTGTACAAGGACTACCCGGTCACGATCTTCCTTTCCTCTACCTCGAGTACTCTCCCATCAGGATACGTGAGTTTCTTGATCCGTCTCCCCAAACGGCTTTCAAACGCAAAGTCATGTCGGGTGACCTGCGGGTTCCACTCTGCCTCTGACTCCGCCAAATCAACCTCCTGTTGAACACTCTCCATGTTTGATACCACTGATACCTTAAATGGGACTTGCGGTGGCGATGCGAAGTTCTCTATCTCCAATTGGCTGGTGGGGGCAGAAAATGGCGACCCTACCTTTATCAATTCCTGGAGGTCAGGCCACCCTGGCGACGTTTCCCGCCGTGCCTCCGGACCTGCGTCGCTAAGATGGGGTTCTCAAGCGTTCGGGGTTGTTCTGTGAGCTTTCTCCCGGACGAACCATTTCGAAATCGTTTTACAGGCCTGTCGCCACATTCACCCTCTTTTCGCTCAATTCCTTTTTTCTGGCAGTTTTTTCATGTCAGGCAACGTCAGGCTTCTGCTCGCTGCGATACCTACAGTATCTACACGTCCACATCCTCTTCTCATGCTCCTTTTCTGCATGTTCCCGCAGGTGCGCTACGGACGAGAACCTCTTCTTGCACATGGAACACCTGTATTCTATTTCATAGAGTGCGGTTTTCCCCATTCTCTCTTCTAAAAGGTAAAAGCAGGAAAAGGAAAGTGTAAATAAAAAATAAATACACGTTTGTATGTCATAAAACACACACACACACAAATATATCCTTGCAAGCCTAAACAACTCACAAGCTTAAACAGAATAAGCAAGAGGACATCATTTCTTTAAGAATAATTTATTGGTCACTGGGGTAATACATCAGTAAGGATTACAGCTTAGTTAAAACCGTAACGATCTGGTTCTTTTCGAACCCTCAAGTTAATGGTCTTTTGCGATGCGGGACTTCTGACCCCATGATTTGGTCAAATTGTCGCCAACCTTTTCGGTAGCCAAGTTTTTCTTGGCTACCGACCGTCTTCTCCAGCTTCTCTTTGTCGACCACGCTGTCCCGGCACATATAACGTGTTCCTGAAACTACACCTTCATCCAAAGGTCCCTTACCCAGGCTTCTCTGTGCTTGAGGTTCTGTATGTACTTCATTGCCAGCCTTGTTGTCGTCATTTCTCTTTTTCATGAAGTCTTCATTCGATTATAATGAACAAGCTTCGCCGTCTTCTTCTGCCCAAATTGCAACCTGTACAGAGAGTCATTGAGCCTTTTCAAAACGAGGTATGAACCTCGCCAAGGACAGTGTAATTTTGGAGAAAGGCCAACTTTTGGAACTGCATAGTGGACCATGACTACATCGCCTCTATTATAGTTATTAGTAGAAGCACCCCGATCAAATTGCGTCTTCTGCCGATCACTTGCAATTTTCAGTTGCCGTCGTGCTACCTTGTGCACGCTTCGCAATTTTTCTTCAAGGTTCTCGACAAATTCCGGGTAATCACTTGGCTCATCCTGCTGATCGGTCGGTGTGATCTGATCCATGGGAGTTCTGATCTGTTTGCCATATAGGATTTGCGATGGGGTGAAGCCAGTTGAGTCATGTTTCGCTGAATTATAAGCCATGCTCAGGTATGGCAACCATACGTCCTAATTCCTTTGGTTAGGGGCAACCACAGCCGACAGCATCGACTCCAAAGTGCGGGTCAACCGTTCGATCATACCATCCGATTGAGGATGGTATAGCGTGGTCCTTGTCTCCTTATATGCAATAGTTCACACATTTTCGTGAATACGGCCGACTCAAAGTGCCTTCCCTGATCAGAATGGATTTCGTCAGAAATACCCAGTCTGCAGACAAATTGCTCAACAATCACACAGGCTATGGTATTCGCCACCGAACGGGGCCGTGATCTGTCCTTCCTTGGAAGCGAGTACCGTAGAGGTAATGGTGGAACCATTTTACTGCAAGAACCACAGCTAGTAATTTCTTTCTGGTCACACAGTAACGACGTTCTGCCTTTCCGAGTGACTTACTATAGTAGCCAATGACTTTCTCTTCACCGTTCTGGACCTGAGACAGAACTGCTCCCACACCGAAGTTGCTGGCGTCAGTATCTAACACAAAATCACAAGTTCCTTGGGGATAACTTAGAATTGAAAGATTGGTCAGCCGTCTTTTCAAATTTTTGAAAGAATACTCACATTCGTCTGTCCACTAATATTGCCTTCCCTTTTCGGTGAGACGATGCAATGGTCGGGCGATATAGCTGAAACCTCTCACAAATCTCCTATAATAACTGCACAAACCAAGAAAACTTCTAACTTCGGTCACATTCTTTAGGATGGGCCACTCCTGCACAGCCATTGTATTATTTGGATCAGTTTGGACGCCGTCGCTTGTAACAATATGTCCCAGGAACGCCACTTCGTGTCGGAAAAACAAGCACTTCTTAGGAGAAAATTTCAGCCCTGCTGCCATTAGACGCTAGATTACTCCCTTGAGTCTGCTCCTATGTTCTTCAAAGGTAGTTCCGAAGACGATGACGTCTTCGAGGTAAATGAGATAGCTCTCCCACTGCAGACCACCCAACACCCGTTCTATTAGCCGCTCGAAAGTTGCAGGGGCGTTGCAGAGCCCGAAGGGCAGCACACAGAATTGAAACAAGCCCCGGTGGGTAGCAAAGCCGGTCTTTGGTCTGCCTGCCTCATCAACCTCAATCTGCCAGTACCCACTAGCGAGATCTAGGGTGGAAAACCAGGCAGCACCACCAAGTAAATCCAAGGTATCCTCAATCCGTGGGAGGGGGTATGAGTCTTTTATGGTCACATCATTTACCTTCCGGTAATCAACACAGAAGCGTAAGCTTCCATCTTTTTTTCCTCACCAGCACAATAGGGTCGACCACGGACTACAAGAAGGTTGGATGATTTCATGGGTCAGCATGTCCTTGATCTCTTTCCCAGCCTCCTCCTGTTTGTTGATAGGGATTCTTCGGGCTGCCTGTTTTGTTGGAGGTTGCGTCGCATTGTTGATCTTATGTTTGGCTATCTTAGTCTTCCCCAAGTCTGGAGGACCAGTGGAAAATGCTTCCTTCTACTCACACAACATTCTAGCCACCTGTCGTTCCTGCGCCTTAGCCAACCCCTCTGTACTCTCCAAATACAGCTGCTGCAAGTATGGTGGGACCTCAACCGGTCCACCTGGGTTTTCTACATAATCTGTAATGTGTTCCACGAAAGACTCAACTTCATCCACCCCTTCACACATACCAATAGTTGTATTTTTGTACAAGGTTACCGGCTCATTTAAAAGATTAACTATCCTGACAGGAATAAGTCCCGGCTTAACTCTTGTCAAACTCCGTGCAACGAGCATCCCCTCTCTTTTAGCAATCCTCTCCAAAGCTTCAATAATTCCAAGCTTCCCTTGTGGATTCACAGGTAGGTCCTTGACCTCCGCTTTTATAATGGTTTTCGATCGTGGCGGCAATAACGATGTCTTGCACGCAACCATTCTGCACGAAAAATCATCCCAGCTTTCTGGTTTCACCTCCCCTTCTCTTCCAAAGGTTACTTGCCCCATTCCTGCATCAATAGAGCAGTGGTGACGTCTTAAGAAGTCCAGCCCCAGTATGCAATCCGGCCCGATGTCTGCCACTCAGAACTCATGTCTCATCGCTTTATTGCTCTCACATATGGACATCTCCAGATGTGTCCTCCCGAGGATTGGTACACTACTGCCATCAGCTCAAACCTATGCGACCCGCTGCCTGGAGACTTGGTCACTTATCTTTTGGAATCTTAAAGTACCTCTCAGCTTGGACAATGGAGATGTTTGCTCCTGTATCGATCAAGCAAGCAACTGATTGCAACATGATTTTCCCGTCTAACTAAATACCATCTTCGGCCAGTCCCGGTATGGCCCCATGGACAGCCACTCGAATGGGTCTCTTTCTGATTTCGTCTACTGCCAGGCTTCGACCCTCAAACCCGACACCGTGAAGTTTTCCGAGCTTTCTTCTTCTTGTCGGCGCTTAACCTCTTTTAGTTTTTGGCAGTCTTGCTTGAAATGCCCTGGCTCTTGGCAATAAAAACACACCCTGTGATTCAATTGCGTTCTACGCGTATTTCCTCGCGACTGGTCAGAGAGCGGGTTTGTGCTTTATGAGTCACTAGGGATTTGCCTTCCAAATTTATTTAGCACTCTCATTTCCTCCTTCAGAGTCTGCATAGACTGCACCAGCTCCCTCAAAGAGCTACGTTAATCTGTTAAGTTGTCTTTCACAATCTTGCGAACTTGCTCTGCAAGATTGTCCAAAGTATTACCAGCCGCGCCGGTAGGTGTTGTGCTGCCTACCGCACGAACAACTTTTCCCCTCTAAAGTTCCTTTGCTTTTCAACCAAGCTGCCAAGCTGCCAAGTAAAAAGCTGATATCTCCAGTGCGGCTTTCAGAACTTCATCTAACGTAGAAGGTCTTGTCTGGTAGACACCTAATCTCAGATTGGGGTCATCTAGAGCATCAACAAAGTGGTCCTTGGCCAACACGGATAATAATCCGGTGGATGCTCTTGGATAAGCCTGCCGTGTAAGCCTTCGCACTTCATGTGCCAGCTCTGGTTTAGTCTCATTCACCTTTCGAAAATGATTTTTCAACTGAATGCAAAAAACTTCGGTCCGGTGCGCCGGGATAAATCTGCCAGACAGGGCCCCTACAAATGTGTCATAATTCCTTCGTCCTGCAGCATCCAAATTTGCAAGTACAGATTGGGCTTCGCCTTTCAAGCTGGCGGCCAAACACATCGCCATCACACCAGGACTCCAACTATGCAATTCTGCGATTACCTCGAACTGAGCCTCATAATCATCCCACGACGTGGTCCCATCATAAATCCCCGGTCAGATACCTGATGTTCCCATCATCTTAAGTATTGGTGGAATGTAGTCTTGTGCATGGTTCGAAGTTCTCAGCCCTACTTCAACTGGAATTAGAGGAATTTCTTTGGTCATTCTGTTTGCACCGCAACTCTCTTCAAGTAGAAATGGTCTGCAGTAATCACCACGAGATGTTACAGCTGCTTCTTCTGCGCATGCAACTCCTTCGCGAAAGGGATTGCCTGGAGATGAAGTCGAGGGGGGAAAGTTCGCCCTGTATGCGGCTGTGTCAACAGACTGTTGGTGGACCTCTTCTTCGAAAAGCTTGACGTTCCAAGAAACTGGGGCACGGTGTCGTTGGCGGCTGTCATTTGGTGCAGTTGTTCTCGACGACGGTTCCGCGGCAGTTGAAAACGGATTCCATCTGTCTGGAAGACCAAGAAGACGTGGTGACCTTTTCTGCAGTGTTGATGCTGAAGCGTTACCATCACTGCCTGTATATTTATCTAGTAGAAGCCACTGCGATTCTTCCGCCCTGGATTCATGTTGTCGTGGAGTACCCTTCATCTGTCCGTCCTCGAATGGAGAAAGCATCTTTCACGAAGATATTGAAATTGGAAAATAAATCAAGCAACCTATCCCACCGCTGCCACAAATTGTAAGGCTGGCCTCCACGTTTTCAGCTCGTGTAGGGATAGGACGCCCTCAATAATTTTCAATAATTTTCCAATAATTTTCCAATAATCAGCATAAAAAGAAAATAGAACATTATAAACAAAAGCAAATGAAAACACGACAAAATGATTTTAAATTTGATATTCTATTGCTACTCTCTCACTTCCTAATTCCAACACACATCACCTTCCAATAAAAGAGTTTAAAACAATTAACAACTAGCCAAACAGAAACATCTTTTTAAAACAAGAAAATATTATGTCCAAGTGATAAACAATAACTTCAGCACCATATTTCTCTATACTTGAACGCTAAAACGCATGCACAACTAAACGCTTGCACACCTTAAGAATCCTCGGTCTATCTTACACACTAAATGGCTACACTCTCTAACATGGTCGCCTGTACACCGAACGCAGGAACGTCATACGCACGCACCACAGGACACCAGAAACACTGGACGCAGGCACCTTATATGCATGCACCACTTGTGACAGGAAACACTGCATGCAGGCACCTCAGACGCATGCACCACTTGATACAGAAAACACTAGACGCAGGCACTTCCGACGCATGCACACTGGACGTAGGCATAACTGACGTATGCACACTGGACGCAGGCACCTCCGACGCATGCACACTGGACGCAAGCACAACCGACGCATGCACTCTGGACGCAGGCACCTCCGACGCATGCACACTGGGCGCAGGCACAACCGACGTATGCACACTGGACGCAGGAAACATACACGACTTGCCGCGTGCACCACCTGGACGCATGCACAACTTAACAACAGAAAAGTGTGCATGCACCTCTAAATGCACGTGTTGCAGCAAGTATACTTTGGACTACCGTGTGACTGTTAAGAACCCCCACCAAGCAGTCGGGAAAACATTGGCTGAAAAGGGGGGTAAAATAGACATACACCGGCCACTCGGCAGGTAATAGAGCCTGCCCTGGTGAGCATATCACGTATATAACTTTACTTATGAAGGAGGGGGTTCACACCGTCCATTCTTCGGTAGAATAATACACTTAAGTATTCTGGAACGGTTTGATAATAGACATTATTAATTCTTCTAAAATTACGATAATACGAAATACCAGTGTAAAATCCTTCTTGATATACTGCCTACGAGGGAATTATACAATTTAGAACTTGTTCCGCCTTACACCTGTACACTGTCGCCATCGAGTAGCGAAGGATCCAAAACAATCTCTGGATAATTAGATTAAAACAACCATCGTTCAGATAAAATAAAGAGCAACTCTCCAAAATTTTAGCAGCTATACAGGCTGACAAAAATCCCTGGAGTACACAAAAGTACAATTAAAATTAACGGGAAAAACAAAATAACAAGGTCCTGAAAAATGATCGAAATCGCGTCTCCTCCATACAACGGTAACCAAGCGTCTCCTCGTGGTCTCTCTCAAACACAAAATTATTACCAGTCACGAGGTAGGACTTGAATTACAATTTGGATGCAAAATAAAAGTTTCTTTGTTCAAGTTATCTGTCTGTCAAAAATAATCAAGGAGAAGAGATGCTACTTAAAGGGGTACTGAAATATTTACAAGTGATCCGTCTCACACACACATATATACACACATATATATATATATATATATATACATATATATATATATATATATATATATATATATATATATATATATATATATATATATATATATATATATATATATCTCTCTCTCTCTCTCTCTATATATATATATATATATATATATATATATATATATATATATATATATATATAGATATAGAGAGAGAGAGAGAGAGAGAGATATATATATATATATATATATATATATATATATATATATATATATATATATATATATATATATATATAGATATATAGATATATAGATATATAGATAGATAGATAGATATGTGTAGAATGCTATTTCATTGCAGAACCGAACGCGTTATTTGTAAACGATTTTCATTAAAAATACATTTAACTGCTTCTTTTTCATGACTTGTCCTTTTCCTTAAAAATTTGTTCCAGCAAATCATAACCACAAACTTACTGTAGCAAATAGTGAGATCACTTTATCTTAATTAAAATAACCACACAATAAGGACTTCATCCATTGCTAATATAATACTCCACAACAAATAAGGTTTTCAGAATAAAGAAAATATAGAGGAAAATTCTGACCCGACCTGGTTAATTATCAGGTCGGGTCTGACTGTTTGAAACTTTAAGGAGCAGAACAACTAATGTATTCATTTTTTGTTTTTCTTTAAACCAATGCGAACTACGACGGACGTTGTATCTATGTGGTGCTAACATAGAAAATATCGATAAATAGGGCGTTGACGGTTCGATAGAGATCAAGAGTTTCTCCCATGCTGTTTCACTGCAGGTGAAGAACAATTGTCACTGAAAAGAAAGTGGAATGTAATTTATTTTCTGATAAATCAAAAAGACCACAAAAAACGTATTATAAGATACCGACTTTAAGAATAACTGCGGACTAGTGTTCGATATAAGGGCATAAACATGGAAACCCTTCCCTTTAAGTTCTTCAAAAGAATAACCCAGTAATACGCGGGTCGGATCCAGAAAAAAAAAGTAGGGCAAGGGGTAGGGGAGGGGTGGGCTACCAAGGAAGATATTTCAGTGTGAAGAACAATTAAACATTCCACTGAGATAACTCGCTTGTGATATAGTATACGTCATGTAACAGTTGGTTTTAAAAATTTGAAAATATTTGAAATTTTAAAATTCACTTAAGATTTTTTTTATTTTATATTTGCTCCTAAACATATCGTTCCTCTTTCCGCATACTGACAAATGTCTTATTTAGGTGAAACGAAAATTGGCGCGAAATACCGAATTATTATTTCCGCATACTGACGAATGTCTTTGAAGCTGCATGAAATAAGATTTTGCATAAATTATCGTTATTGTAAGTACAATTGTCAAACAATTAGCATTGTCTCTTTCTATTTCTATGTAAAACTATATAATACGTTTTTCAACTTTTATTTCATCAAGCTTCAAATTTTTCCGAACATTTGTCAGTATGCGGAATTAATAATTTCAAATTTGACATTCGTCACTACACAAATGACATTCGTCACTACGCGAAAAGAGGGACGATATAGTAAATTAAAATTTAGAAGTATCTCTGTCTAATTCCTGCATTGCCTGAATATTAAACTGCGTGAAAGTTGAATTATAAAGTAACCAATAAGTTAAATTATAAAGTAACCAATAAGTTGAATCATAAAGTAACCAATAAGTTGAAATATAAAGTAACCAATAAGTTGAAATATAAAGTAACCAATAAGTTGAATTATAAAGTACCCAATAAGTTAAACTATAAAGTAACCAATATGTTGAATTATAAAGTAACCAATAAGTTAAATTACAAAGTAACCAATATGTTGAATTATAAAGTAATTAATAAGTTGAATTATAAAGTAACCAATATGTTGAATTATAAAGTAACCAATAAGTTGAATTATAAAGTAATCAATATGTTGAATTATAAAGTAGCCAATAAGTTGAATTATAAAGTAACCAATAACTTGAATCATAAAGTAACCAATAAGTTGAATTATAAAGTAACCAATAAGTTAAAATATAAAGTAACCAATAAGTTAAATTACAAAGTAACCAATAGGTTGAATTATAAAGTAGCCAATAAGTTGAATGATAACGTAACCAATAGATTGAATTATAAAGTAACCAATATGTTGAATTATAAAGTAACTAATAAGTTGAATTATAAAATAACCAATATGTTGAATTATAAAGTAACCAATAAGTTGAAATATAAAGTAACCAATATGTTGAATTATAAAGTAACCAATAAGTTGAATTATAAAGTAACCAATAAGTTGAATCCTAAAGTAACCAATATGTTGAATTATAAAGTAACCAATAAGTTGAATTATTAAGTAACCAATAAGTTGAATTATAAAGTAAACAACAAGTTGAAATATAAAGTAACCAACAAGTTGAATTAAAAAGTACCCAATAAGTTGAATTATAAAGTAACCAATAAGTTGAATTATAAAGTAACCAATATGTTGAATTTTAAAGTAACCAATATATTGAATTTTAAAGTAACCAATATGTTGTTTTTGGGTGAAGGTTGAGTTCATGCACGATAATAATTAGGGCCTCAAATGATACCTATAACTTTCCCTGAGAACACAAACACGAGATTGTAGCTTTACATGCAAAAGATTTTTTGCAAAGAGGTATTGTTTATTACCAGAAGCATGATTTTAACGTTGTATACATTGTATACATACAGTAGTCTGCTGTGTTAAAGCTATAATGGAAATTGCCATATTGAAACATATTAGTAATATATTTATATAAGCATTTATTGTTACTGCTATTCTACTAATATTGTTCAGTTTTAAATTAGAGATCCGTGCTATAAATTATACTGTTTTTCACTTTTAACGGGCTAACGTAGAGTTTATTGTCGATAATTAGTGGTAGGTATACATTAAGCATTATAATCATGACACTATAATCATGACATTATAGTCATAATATTTTAAATATGTATTTCAATATGTCTTGGAATTAAAGCACAAAGGATTAAAAAAAATGATATAATTAACGAGGTGGCCTAGAATTTGGCCCTTTCTCCGAGTGTCAAAATTCCATAAAAATAAAAAAAAGTCTTATTTTTGCATACAATCCACTGTATCGTGGAAAATGCTTTTCATTTTCTGAGGAACTTCTTGCAGTGGTTTTTAAAGGTGAAAGGACATTTGTTTTTAACTTGTGGATGACAAAAGATATGTTAAAACGACAATGAGAAAACAGGAAAATAACACTCATATGTTCTTGATTTCTTCTTTTATTCGTCATTAAGTACAAAACAACACACTTGTTAAAAGATACAGAGGAAAGTACAAACAAATCTTATAGAAGGTATGATAATGAAAAAAAGATTCCTTATCTTGAGCGTAAATTTACGCCAAATGTGAGAAAGAAGCCTAACACAAAAGTTTTTGATCTGAATTATAGAACATGGTCTCTGACACTGTATAGAAGGTATGTTCCTTTATACTTAGCGTAAATTTACGCCAAATTTAGAACAAGTCAATACCTTTTTTATCTGACTTAAAAGAAAATTGTCTCTGGCGTAAATTTGCGCTGTACAAAAGATTTAATCCTTTACTCCGCGTAAATTTACGCCAAATTTAGAACATGCCTAAAATACCTCTTCATCTGACTTAGAAAAAAATGTCTCTGGCGTAAATTTACGCTGCTCACTGTAGTCTGTCAGAAGTTTGTTTCTTTATATTGAGCGTAACTTTAGGCCATATTTAGAACAAGCCTAAAGTACCTATTTTTCAGAGAAACTTAAGAGAAAATTGTCTAAGGCGTAAATTTGCGCTGTACACTGTACCGTCTGTCAGAAGCTTGTTACTTTATATTGAGCGTAAATTTACGCCACATTTAGAACAAGCCTAAATACCTCTTTTTCAGAGAACCTTAGAGATAATTGTCTTTGGCGTAAATTTGCGCTGTACAAAAGATATAATTCTTACCTTCAGTGTAAATTTACGCCAAATTTAGAACATGCCCAAATTACCTCTTTTTCATCTGACTTGGAGATTATTGTCTCTGGCGTAAATTTACGCTGTACAAAAAATATAATCCTTTACCTTCAGCGTAAATTTACGCCAATTTTAGAACAAGTCAATACCTTTTTCATCTGACTTAAGAGAAAATTGTCTCTGGCGTAATTTTACGCTATACAAAAGATATAATCCTTTACCTTCAGCGTAAATTTACGCCAATTTTAGAACAAGTCAATACCTTTTTCATCTAACTTAAGAGAAGATTGTCTGTGGCGTAAATTTGCGCTGTACAAAAGATTTAATCCTTGAATTTCAGTGTAAATTTACGCCAAATTTAAAACATGCCTAAAATACCTCTTTTTCATCTGACTTAGAGAAAATTGTCTCTGGCGTAAATTTGCGCTGTACAGAAGAATACCTTGTGAATCCCAATGTGTATGTTCGTATCTGTCTTGTAGAGAGTTGTCACTGGCGTAGATTTGCGCTGTACACTGTAGTCTGTCAGAAGTTTTGTTTCTTTATATCGAGCGTAAATCTACGCCACATTTAGAACAAGCCTAAAGTACCTCTTTTTTTATCTGACTTAAAGAAAATTGTCTCTGGCGTAAATTTGCGCTGTATAAAAGATATAATCCCTTCACCTTCGGCGTAAATTTAGGCCAAATTTAGAACATGCCTAAAATACCTATTCTTCATCTGACTTAGAGAAAATTGTCTCTGGCGTAAATATGCCAAAAGTAGGACTTTTTTTCATTTTTATGGAATTTTGGCACTTCTAGGCCACCCAGTTTTTTCAATTTGCGGTCCAAAAATTAGGAAACTTATATTCAAGATTAGAACAAATTGAAAATTTAGGTTCATGATTAGGAAAATTAAGAAATTTCGAGAAGTTGGAAAATTTGATATCTTTTACTCTTCTAAAGTCTATATCCGTTCCTGTGTTAGTATGAAATTATGATTAACGGAAATAAGTGACATTCATAACTTAAGTAAATTATTTAACATCTAACGAAATGTCTCAGCGAAATGTTAACAAAACTATCAATCAATACAGATGAATCTGCACATTTTTACTCATATAATATATATTTCAAGACCAAGTTTTTTTTTTTAGTCTGACAATTTGAGGACCATATCTTTTCGTTGCGACAAAAAATAGAATTAGTATTAACAACATGAAACTGTAACGAAGCTTTATGCTAAGCAACATATCAGAGAACCCATAAAAGCTTTTTTTCAATCGATTCATGTCATGCATTCTGCTAAAACAGCTGTAATATCATACAGGCTCATTCATCTCATGATGAAATGGTGTTGATTTTTCGTATCACTAGGCGTCACGCAGCCCGGATTGGTGCTTTTTCAAGTATGGATGATAGAGCATCTTATTCAATATCATTTCGACCCGATGATTTTAATTCAAGCTTGCCTTAGATGTAAAATAAGGTTAAAAACAAACAGACACCGACCAAAAACTGAAGTGCTAGAGTGTGAATTTCATTTAGGTATAACGTGGTTGTGAAGCCGGGACAAAATATCATTGATATGTATTCCTGATTACAGAAAGTGTGGAACTCAAACAACATAAGAAGGAAAACAAAGTTAAAGCTGTTCAAAACCCTGCTGCCTTGTATTGCTTTATGGTTACGAAACGTGAAAAATAAATAAAAAAGATAAGAAAGCAATTGACATATTCCAGAACACATGCCTGAGAAAATAATGAAGACCAGGTGGGTATAAATGGTTAGCAATAGAGAACTGCCGAATCGCACAAAATAGGTCCCCTAAGTAAACTGAGGCGAAGATGGAAATTTATTGGGCACATACTCAGACAAGACCCAAGCAATCACTGCAATACAGCATTGACGTGGTCACCTGAAGGACGTAGGAAGCTTGGGGGCCTAAACAACATGGCGGCGCACAGTGGAAAAAGAGAGAATAGACATAGGATGCGGGACATGGGCAGAAGCACGGATTACGGCAACTAACAGGAAAGAATGGAGAAGTTCGGTGGAGACCCTATGTGTCACCAGACATGCGGAAGATAGGTAGGTGGAGGTGGTGTATTCCTGAACGTCATAAGACAAGACAGATGCAACCCACGTGTATTCTAAATTCCTGTGATCTTTATTTTTCCATCCCTTTTGCATTAAAACTGCATCATGACATACTTTAAGTTCCATTTTCATAATATTTAGCACCTAACTGAAGAAAAGAAAAACTTAGATTGTAATGTACCATTGATTAGATATTACGGAAAACTTTTGAATAATTATTTAATATGTATCAAAATTGATAAATAATTTACAATTGTACAATTCTGTTAATTTTGAATCGTCATCTTTCAAGAAAATATGCAAATGTGCCAGTGATGTCATCGGTTGTATAGCTCTGAATAGTTTTATTCAAATCCACTTTGAAATTGAGGAGTTGCACCTGACTAAGAATATCAGAAATTTGATCATACCCCAGTCAGTGTATTGATGGAAAAGGTGCTTTAGATGTCACCAACAGCTGAAATTTAAGCACAAATGTATAAGATTACATCAAGTTGATGGAAATGCCTTTAACAGATTATAGTATATAATCAATTTCGCATACATCAGAACTTATAGGAAATTTGATCGGTCGTAACACATGAACGGCACGAGTTTTCAAAAGGTTTCTAAACTGAATGAAATGATCTTTAAAGCATAATATTAGGTAAGTTCACATAACTACTTACAATATGAATATTATAACCCTTTTAAGCATAGAGGGATATCAAATCGATGTTTTTTTACTGCTAAATAGTACGTGGATGATTCAAATCATTTACAAGGCAAACATGTGCACGATATATCACGTTCAGAACAGCATTCTTTTAGATCAATTTCACCATAATTATGTTATTTTAACATCTAATTTAAAGAGACACACGCAAAAAGACAATGATTTTTATTATAAGTCAATACGAATTGAATTTCAAACGCAAATTTAAGTTTATGTTTTATTATCTCAGCGAAAACCCGCACACATACACCCCCCGCACACATACACCCCCACATACACACCTACCCCCACACACCTACACATAAATACACACACACACACACACACACACACACACATATATATATATATATATATATATATATATATATATATATATATATATATATATATATATATATATATACATAAATAAATATATATATATATATATATATATATATATATATATATATATATATATATATATATATATATATATATATATATATATATATATATATATATATATATATATATATATATATATATATATATATATATATATATATATATATATATATATATATATATATATATATATATATATATGGACACACAGACACACACACCAGAAAACGAAAACCCGTACAAACTCTACAACATTATAATTCATTTTGAAAGCATTATGCTATCATTTTTACTACAAAATCGATGAGTACAGTCTTCACTGAAAGTCTCATTCCAGCGAATTTTGTTTTCCTCTCGTTTTGTTCCAATAGTGGATACAGACCTGGCATATTCATCGGTCCTTACCCTTTCCCTTAAATTCTTAGGAAAATATAGCCTCGAAGATAAGCATTTTCTTAAGTGCCACTTAAACTTTTGAAAATTACATTAAGGTACTTGTACTCTTCTTACGCCTTTCAAAATTTATCATTCTGTTGGAGTGAGGATTGATATACATCTATAAGATGACATGTATGGTAAATTTATGTGAATATTGGCAAGCGATGAACTGATTGTAAACAGTTTCTCCCGTTAACATTTTCCCTTTCACATTCGCAAATTAACTGTTATATTAAAAGATACTGATAACGATTAGGTATAACGATAAATAGCTGAAAAAAGTGATGGTCTTTATTGATATGTTTGCTCAGTAATACATTATATATTCTGAAGCTGAAAATAAAAAAGCTAAATGATTCTAAAAACCTTCCTTACTAATGTATGGAATATATGGATATTGTTGGAAGATATGCAAGAAGACATTTGAGCAGTATTTTGTTTTCTGCTTCAAATTACAGAATTTAGTTTAATTGTTGTCATTGCTTTTTACGGATTTATGATTATTTTTTCACGAAGTAGAACTTCAAATAAGTATGCATTGCTAAATACAATGTAAGAAAATGCTTAAAGGTTTGATAAAATTTACGCATTTAATCAATTTATTACGCGTTAGGGCTTTGTTGTTATTTCACTGCAAATTCATTTCCACGTACTGACGTAACGTCAGGATAGAAAATTGTCTGGGTGTAAGTCTGTGAATACTCCTCGCATATTGTATTAAATGAATGCAAGTTGTCTTACTCTGTTAATTGATGTGAACAGATACTGACGGCATTTATAATCCAGAAAGCGAGTAAATCCGAGGAAGTAAGTCGTTCTAACATCTAAGGCGAATAAAAACGAACCAAAAGAAGAGAAGGGTAATGAAATTTGCATAGGAAGTCCAACAACAAAATTGCTAGGTATTTTGAGATGTGTAAAATATCAAATTAAATCTCTTTACTAAAAGTAAATTATTGATACTTGCATTTCTGTAATCATTTCTGTTTACATTTGTAAACATGGATTTACATCTTCCACCAGGAAAGGGTCTTCTGACATATTGAAGGCTCGGGCTGACCGAAATCAATCTTGTCCCGGGTTACCGGGCCGCTGACGGCCAGCCTTTTCCATAATTGAAAGTATGGCCTGCGTTGTACCTGAGAATTGTCAGAGATATTGGTGCCGTCTTCCGGTTCGTTGATATATAGCCGCTTGAAACATGTGAAAATCGGATTCTTCACCTTTCTACCAGCATGATAAACAATGGATTTTATTTTGAAGGCAGCTATCATAACCATTGTACAACCGAGCGTTCTGGCCGTAAAAAGGTTCACACATTACCTTGTCTACTTCACGCGCTTATGGTAAAAGTTGAATACGAGTTTAAAATTTACGTAACTGAATATGCTACTATCTTTATTTAGGTGGTAGAAGGTATAGCATATATGATAAGATAGGATGGTGGCATTGCATCGTGATTACAGACATAAGAAATCTATTTGAAAGTAATCAATTATTTACGGAAAATGTATGAACATAGGTATTCATGACAATACCTATGTATTCATGACAATACCTTGCAATTTGAATTCCGTTTTTTAAGAGAAAATTTTACACTGAAGTTTTGCACTCTATTCTACTTCCGTTCATGCACACAGTATGTGCAGTCATATCCTTTGCATAAGTTCAACTAATAAATTGTCGTGACTGAAAGATTTCCACCCAAGAAAGTAAAACGCAAATGCAAAAAATGCAAAAACATTTATAACAGTTTCAAGACCTGGTCAAGGTATATATCTTTCTTAATAAGTCAGTCGTGACCACTACATCATTACCTAACATTACTCAAGTTGCGTGAATTGAACTTAATTAGCACGGACGGGCATTCGAGTTGCATCTTGACGTAATGTTTTGGTGTTGCTGACTCCAGTGCGTGCTCTATAGTAATTCAATTTCATGGTAGTATATTGGCATTGATTTCAATTAGGGGCAACAAATTATTTCTTAATGCCAACTACTGCCCATATGATAAAATAAATTGCCAGATTATGCAATGTGATTGTCCGCTCGCTGATTGTTTATTGTGATCTAACGCTAAAGATTGAACCATTAAGAGCATTCGTTGTGAATCTAATTGCGCTTGAGACATGTAACACATTTTCAAAGGAGCATTGAATCGTTAGATTAACAGGAGATAGCCTTGGCATACTTTACATAAGATATTTACCTATCTTTAATTATAACTAAAAGTAAATGGCAAGATGACGTACCGTACACCTAACGCAATGATGAACAATTCGAAGAACAGTAGTATCTAATTATCTATTAAGGATACTTTTTTTGGTGTGGCATAACGTTGACTATAAAAAATACCCCCTCCGCCACCGGACACCAAATACCCCCCCCCCCCCCTCCCGCCACCGGACACTAGTCTATCGCATGTTAACTCCCAGCAGTGCTGGTATTTTGGAGTGGATTGAAACCAGTAGAGTTAAGTGCCTTGATCAAGAACACAATGCAGTGCTCGCGGCGGGTATCAAACATAGCGCATACGAGCAATACTACTTAACAACTAAGCCGCTGCACCTTATTATTTGGGTATAGCAGTCATCAGAGAAACATTATATGTCACCAGGAATAAAAACCAGAAAGTTAGGAAATATTGAAAACCAAAAAAAAAAAACCTTAAACGTTTCAAAGTGACTACTGATCAAAGTGATGACTGATCAAAGTGACGATAGATCAAAGTGACGACTGATCAAAATAACGATTGATCAAAGTGACGACTGGTTAAAGTGACGACTGATTTAAGTGACGATTGATCAAAGTGACGACTGATCAAAGTGACGACTGAATAAAGTGACGACTGATCAAAGAGACGACTGATCAAAGTGGCGACTGATCAAAGTGACGACTGATCAAAGTGACGACTGATCAAAGTGACGACTGATCAAAGTGACGACTGATCAAGGTTTTATGATCAATGCGAAAAGTGTCATATAGTTCATTGCAGGCAACCTATAGTCTGATATTCTCTACTTTTCAATCTAAAATAAGTCACAGACTGGTGTCTGTTGACACTTACCCAGCTTAACATAGACTAATGATAATATAATGAGTCAACCAAGATGATGTTGTGTGCAAGCACAATTAATGATTAATGAAACCTTTGATTGAGACTGCCTTCATTGAAAATCTATCAATGCCATATGATATAAATCAAACAATTTGTTTTCATCTTCAATTTCTTAAAGGCCAAATAGTCGCTATTTGGCAATATGTGTTATGTAAGAATATACCTTATATAGTAATATCTGTTTATCTGTATCTAGATCTGGTTTACTAATGGCAAAACAGGTAGGCAGATTACAGCATGTAGTTTTTGGTTAAAATGACAGCCATAATCGTAGGGACAGGGCGCGTGTGTCACTCTACAAAAAAGCAGGAAATGTGAAAAAATATAAGATGGTATATTCAGGCGCCATTTCCCAAACAGCATGCAAAATGAAAAAGTCACTTAGCATATTGAGCTAAGATCGAGCACAATCTTACTGTATTTAAACATCTTTGCATCTTAAGAAAATGCTGGACCCATAAGTCTAGGATGACCTTTATAACGCTATATCTTTGTTACACGTCAATGATTTCATCAAGCTATTGAAAAATGTTTCCATCACATAGAATGAGTGTGATCTACACCATCAAATCTACCTCCCAATCATTGTGATATTCGTTCATTGTATTCCATCAAGGTAATGGCTACATACGAAAGGTATGGTAGGTTCTAATCGAAAAGGTGCGGAAGAGGGCGAATCGGGTACGGAAGTCTCTTTTACACACAGGACAAATATAGCAACACACTTATTGTTTACGTCAAGAAATCTACATTGCTCGGCAGTACGAACGTCTAAGCTTAGTATACCTCGATGGAAAAGCCCTTTCAGTGACGATCTTAGCACGTCCTTATAGCTCCCAGTCTATAAGTAAATCCATGACTATTTCCCTAGTTGTACATTAATCAGTTCATGATGCACTACAATAAATTCGTTTGTTTTGGTATTGTAATGTAATTATGAAAATTACGAATATATTTTGTCTGAAAAACAATTCCCTTTTTGATTTGGGATGTTATGGAGGTTTAGCAACTCCCTTGTCAGCGTCGGTTGCTCTCTTTCATATTGTTGCCGCAGACGATTAATAGACAATCTGATGATAGGGATTACATACGGAAATAGAGTAAGCTTATATGTTCTGCCTGGTGTCATACCACACACTTTAATGCAAATTTGCAGACACGAAGATGAAGAGTGACGGCGTGATAAAAATGATTTTGAATAAATTAGTATGTTGTAAGGTAATAACTCAGTGCCTATTGACCTGATGAAGCTGATCAATGATACTACACCTAATTGGACATCGAACTTCTGACCTTCTCATTGTCCGATACGAAAATTCTAAAGGCCGTGAAATGACCAATTTCAATTAAATTCGATTAACCTTTATATTTCCATGGTTTTCAATCATTTGGAAAAATAAGCAAATGTTGTCTATAATATTTCATGTGCCTTGGATTCGTACTAAATTGAAGTCAATTGCCAACGTATGTTAACGCTTTCATTATAAATGGCAGCCAATTAACCTAATCTGATATTATTTATTGAGGAAAGGAAAATAATATAAACAGCTTCTATTTTCAAAATGAATTTCTATTGTCAAAATCGACTGGAATAAAGCCTTTACATTGCCATAATACCCTTTTTTGGTACTTTAAAAAAATCTGTATCAGAATAGCTAACAAATGTTTGTTTGCTATTCTGGTACATAGTTTATTAAGTACCAAAAAAGAAGTATAATGGCAATGTGAAGGCTTTATTTCAGTCTATTTTTACAATTGAAATTCATTTGAATATAAAAAACTGTTTATACATGATGACGATGACGAGACATATCAAATGTTTTTATATTTGATTGTTACTTTTAGCAATAATGATAATAATAGAGATTGTTAATCATAACCGGCGTTAACAGAAATGTAACGAGTCACGTTAATTACTCCAAAATATCAAAATGTTATAAAACGGAGAATAGGTCACTGCTAGAAATAACAAGAATTAAAAAGTAAAGCTTGAATTCGCCTTTATTTCCAGTTTCATTTTATAGGACTGGTTGTCTTTACTGTAAAATATTGTTCCATTTTTTAGATTAAAAAGCATCTTAAAATTTTTTACAGACACGACAACACTCTCACCATATTTCAATGAAACGATTATTGATTGTTAAATGATTTTCTATTGTTAGATGATTGTTAATTGTTAGATGTTTTTCGATTATTAGATGATTGTTGACTGTTTATTGTTAGATAATTGTTGATTGCTAGACGACTGTTGATTGTAAGATGATTGCTGATTGCTAGATTATTGTTGACTGTTTATTGTTAGATGATTGTTGATTGCTAGATAACTTTTGATTGTTAGATAACTGTTTATTGTTAGATGATTGTTGATTGCTAGATAACTTTTGATTGTTAGATAACTGTTTATTGTTAGATGATTGTTGATTGCTAGATAACTTTTGTTTGTTAGATAACTGTTGATTGTTAGATGATTGTTGATTGTTAGATAACTTTTGATTGTTAGATAACTGTTTATTGTTAGATGATTGTTGATTGTTAGATAACTTTTGATTGTTAGATAACTGTTTATTGTTAGATGATTGTTGATTGTTAGATAACTTTTGATTGTTAGATAACTGTTTATTGTTAGATGATTGTTGATTGTTAGATAACTTTTGATTGTTAGATAACTGTTTATTGTTAGATGATTGTTGATTGTTAGATAACTTTTGATTGTTAGATAACTGTTTATTGTTAGATGATTGTTGATTGTTAGATAACTTTTGATTGTTAGATAACTGTTTATTGTTAGATGATTGTTGATTGTTAGATAACTTTTGTTTGTTAGATAACTGTTGATTGTTAGATGATTGTTGATTGTTAGATAACTTTTGATTGTTAGATAACTGTTTATTGTTAGATGATTGTTGATTGTTAGATAACTTTTGATTGTTAGATAACTGTTTATTGTTAGATGATTGTTGATTGTTAGATAACTTTTGATTGTTAGATAACTGTTTATTGTTAGATGATTGTTGATTGTTAGATAACTTTTGATTGTTAGATAACTGTTTATTGTTAGATGATTGTTGATTGCCAGATAACTGTTGATTGTTAGATGATTGCTGATTGTTAGATAATTGCTAGATGATTGTTAAATGTTTAATTTGAAAAAAATTCCCTTAAAAATGACTAGTGCGCGAATTAAAAAGGAAAGCTCGTCCCAAGACATATCACCTGATACGACACAAGTCAATATGAGTGTGACATCACTTTGGAAGTATATTCCAATAGATTGATTGACTTGTCAGTATTTGAGTAAATATTTTGGCCAATAAGAAACTTTAGATAATTGTACTGTATATTTATGCGTACGTTACCACAATAATTGGTTTATAGCATGGTTGTAGTTCAAGAAATCATTGGAGATTGGTATTGTTTTTTTTTGTAGTGTTCGGGTTGACAAATAATCGAGAAAACATTATCATTATTTAATAGCTTTAACTTTTGTAAAGACGTGCAATATATGACCAAGGAGGTGTGAGCAAGAACACTAGAAGAGCAGACAATGTTGTTTTAAAAAGAAAAACAAAAACAACGATGCTGAAATTTATATTCATTGATATATTTGAGGAGCATGATATTTGGCAAAACAAACAATTCTTAAACATTAGTTGTTCTCTTCCTTAAAGTTTCAAACAGCCAGACCCGACCTGATAAATAACCAGGTCGGGTCAAATTTTCCTCTTTATTTTCTTTATTCTGAAAACCCTACTTATTGTGGAAGTTGGTGCTGAGTATCATATTAGCAATGGATGAGGTCCTTATTGTGTGGTTATTTTAATTAAGATAAAGTGGTCTCACTATTTGCCACAGTAAGGTCGTGATTATGATTTGCTGGAACAAATGTTTAAGGAGAAGGACATGTTATGTTTCAGTAGTTGCGTTGTTTTTGTTCTATTAAGCGAACATTCAAAATCTTCATGTCTCAAGAATTTTGGCATAAATTTACAGTAATATTGCTCATATAAAGGCGTCATTTTTATCTATGAAATGATGACTACAATTCGTTTTGCGGTATACGCAAACACTGAGAAGCATTTCAGAATTTCATCTCTTAGCGTCTGTAATGCTTTTGGTATGTCATGTAAAATTCCAGCTGGCAGCTTGAGCAGTTAACAAGCTCGCCACGTCATTGTACCATTAATCACAAATCCTTAACAAGTCTAAAAGCTTGGAGCAAAGATGGTTTTGTTAAGTCAACATCATATATCAAGTGACCAGGTTTGACACATTCCTATCGGGTCTATTTATGCACAAAATTTATTTTTGTTTGGGATGACTGGAAGAGTAGCCAAGCAAAAAAGTTTTCTAATTAGAATGAAAGTTTAGATGAAATTCATTCTCCGTTAAGGTCAAACGATCTGAAATTGAATTTGATGGAGAAGTTTACGGGTGTCATTCGATGAAGCTCGTTGTACACTTAACCCTTCTTTCTTCTCAAAGTTCATAGCTCTCTTCATGCGATGAAATAAACTTATATTCCTTATTCAAGTACTTGAAGTACTACTGGCTTTCATGCGCCGCAAAATAATTAAAGGTTTAAAATCTTTCCCCGGAAAACAGGTGATTTAACTTAAACAACCTAAAGTAAATTTCTTATTCGATTGCAATATTAAAATTCTCAATAGCATTGACCGGGAGTTAAAATAGGCAATCTCAATCTCTATTTGCTGAGTTTCGAAGATGTTGATTGACGTATGACAAACCTTTATCAGTCAAGGAGAAACTTTGATGTTAAGGACCACTCAGATGCGACGCGTGTTCCATATATTTTTACTGTGTAGATGAATATCAAATGAATATAGAAAAATATACACGCATTCAAAATAAAAGAAAGGTGAATATTTTATAATATCATACCAAAATCTACAACAAAAGACAGCAAAAACTCAAATTATACAACAAAGAATGTTAAGTTCCAGAAATATTCATTTCATTATCATTTTCAAGACTGCAACTGTATTCAAACTTTATAAAATTTAAGAATAACAGAATTTAAAAAGCATCAAAATATTTAACGGGTGAACTTTTTGGTAACAATTAAAATTATGGTCACTGCGCATGTCTAGATCTCCCAATCAGGAGATCTCTTCATTGGGAGCGTGGACCACGGACTGAAAGACATGGTTTCGAGAAAAGTTTTACTCGATTTCGAGAAAATAGGAATTGATTGGCTGCATCCTTTCATCAAAACGTTTCGCTTAGTCCAGAGATTTTTACACAAACTCATTCATATTATACTCAGATCTTAAATAAACGATACCATGTATTTGTGGTGTAAAAATGAGCATTTTTGATGAGAACTGATGGCTCTTACAAAAATTGATGTAAGCTCTTGGGTGATCCTTGGTTCTATAATCCTTAAAAGTAAGGATTAGTTAGTGATCCTTAGAATAAAGGTTTTTTCTTTTCTTTTCTTGGCCATGTTGGACCATCCATAGTCACTAAAAGTATCTTTCAAACTACTGTTACATATTGTAAACATCATAAAGTGGAGAGCTGTTCAATTTATTGTATCAGTGTCATATTTTGTTCAACGATTAGGTTTGATACAATTGAATAGTAAATAAACGAAATTATTGGACGGTGGTTATTCTTGTAGATAAACAGAAACCTCAATAAAAACATGAATGTAAACTGGTAAATATATGGTTGCTAGGATATGCACCATATAACATGAACAATTTCTTTTTAACTTATTTTCCTACTAGTTGGCCATAAATGCATCGAAAAAATGTATTTTCCTTGTTCATTTCCTTGATGACCAAGCGCGTCTCAGCGTACACCATATCTATCTATCTTATAATAAAATATGACTTGAAATCGTTGTAAGATGCAGAAGTGTTTGTATTTATAATCATACTCGGAGCTACTAGCAGACTAGGAGAAGATCTTAAAGGAAAGGTATCGTCCTATAAATACGTTCAGAAGTGAACACCGCCGTGCTGGTGACGCCACTTCCGGTTTTCAATTTTCTCTATCGATCATGAGGAATATGCGATGTTACCGATCACACAGCTGTCGGTGAATACATTAAACCCATATACCGTCTACGCTATCAAACAAGCATGGAGAATAATGCTGAACACATTCTCAATTGATTTCCCGATCCTAATCTATTACCTTCAGCTTGAATATCCAGAACGATCACTACATATGAACAAGGATGCATGAATACCAATTTTCCTAAATCCAATTTAACAGTTATAGCTTGCAAAAAAAAATTCTTCTGGCGATGGTGTTGTTTTCTCTCATTCCTTCAATTTTGTCATGGTCATTTCATTTGATACTACCTCGTAATACCTCGTAATAAGATCTATATGTTAATTCAATGTTCTCATGCATAAGATTAATTTCATCTGCGAAATTAAGCTAGCAAAATATCTACGGACTGTATACGATGCTAATTAATTTCTCAAACGGGAGCTATAGGCTGTTACTTTAATATTCAAACGCGTTTGCCTAAGTATCGATAAGTACCTGTACTCTGAATTGCTTAGAAATGATTTATGTAGTAAAACCGAATTCTTCTCTGAAAAATCCCGTTTTTTTGTAGAATAGGTTATTCATAGTACAAGAAATTTCCAGGAATATTTGGAAGGTAATGAATGGATCGCTGCCAAATAAAATCAAACGTAAGTCTGTAAGTAACAGATAGGCCTATGTATTTTGAAAATGCATTGCGTTTAGAGCTGTAAACCAAAACGAGAACTCTATAAGGTTTGGAGGATTGTTTTCTACTATTTCCTTATGTAGATATTGCTTGCTCAAAATACTGGCGAAGAAACCTTTTGAACGACGGAACAAATTTCCTGTTTTAACGAGAATTATTTTGACAATTTTTTACCTAACACCACAAAGTTTCATTCCCGAAATTCGCAACCACTTCATGTAAAAATCTGCTCTCGGTCGAGCAACATCTCAGAGAAAAAAAACCGATCATGTTCTTAGTTTAAAGTTGCAATTTTGACATCTATATTGAACAAAGCAAAACATTGATTTTGTCGGAACCTTTTATAAACATCAGCAAAACACACAAATTTCTTTCCGACTGATTTGACTCCCTAATGTTTTGCGCCAAAAGTAATTTTTCGCTATCATCCTTAAAAACATTTGTTAAGTCATTGTAATTCTCGAATTTTCTTCCGATTCATATACTAATTAATCACTATGTCAACTCTCGACAATCGAGAGTAACCGATTTAAAAAAAAATAGGAAACCATGTGCATGTTGTATAAATATAATTACACACATTTTGATTTCTCTATTGCCCTGAAACAGTCAAACAAAACATGAATGTTATCGTAACTCTTCTCTAACATCCGTAAAACACAAATTTGTTTTACAATGGATTTAACTACCCAATATTTTGTGTCAACAGCAATTTTCCCTCTCATCCGTGAAGGCATCCGTCGTCTTGATAAACTTTTCTTGATTAATTACTTTGTTGATTTTTGGATTTTTTTCCGAATCATATACTAGTCTGATGAAATGTGAATGGAGAGAAAATTGTGTAATCTTTCAACAGTAATAATCTGAAATACAGACAAATGAAAAGTATACATAAAATACGTCGGAAGATCATTTTCAGATAATTTACAATTACAGGTATGGTGCAACACAAGCGGAATACAATTTTTCTAAACAACACAATTGTTTTTCTGGTTTAAAGGTATGCAGAGGGCTGTAATTGATAATTTTCAAATTGATCATTTTATAGCGTTTTGAAATCACAGGAATCAATATATATATCATATTATCATTCTTGTGCAAATATGTGCTGCATTGCATTAAACGGCGACCCTAGTATTTGCGTTGTAAATCCCTTCTTTTTAAACAACTATCATAATTGTTTGAAGTGTGCAGCAAATTCTGACCAAAAGTTTTTGGGTCTTAACCAAACCCTAATCGAATTGTATTAGGATACACTTTCACATCATTTTCAGTGACTTATATTTGGGAAAGAAATTAACGAATTACATAAAGGTTTTGAACTGTTCGCCCAGTCATATAGATTTTGCATAATTGAATATCAATAAAAGTTTGATCAGCAATAAGAGAATAATAAAAGTGCACTTTCAAAATTCGAAAACTGATCTGCTAAGATTTAAATACACTTTTAACCAATATCTAAATTGCTACATGTCCATACACCTTTAAAAGGTATTCCCATTTACAATCTTGAAAGAACCCTAACTATGACAATGTTGAGACTTGAGCTCCAACCACTTCTCAGCACTTTTGAGATGGATCTTTCCTTTACGATTTTACAGGATATATTTAGAAATATCTTACCTATCATTTTACCACATCCAGACTTTAATTAATGATATTTACATATGAGACAGCGATGATTAAATTTACAAAATTAGAAAAACTTTCCCAGATACTTATTCATATTGTTAGATTACATTATGCAAATATTGCATCGACGCTTGTTTCCTAAGGCCGTTACCCACCGAACGCGACGCGGTGAGCGATTTTTTATACAAAATTGAATAAAACAAAGATTTTTTTTTTTTTGAACTCTTGTTTTCAGAGAAACATCGTCATCGCATGGCTATTCAGATGATATGACTGAAAATTGATTGAAAGGGCGTTTCTACGCCCATTATAGCAAAATTTGCGTCGCGACAGAAAATCGCGCCCTACTAAAGCGAATTTCTTCACAGTTTGAACAAAAAAGCATTTCTGACAAATTTGCCAGTATATCAGAAAGCCTTAATTGTAACTTCATCGTGTGTAAGCAAAAAGTCAAAGCATCTTATAATTTTTGTTTCCTGTATGATTATCTAAAATATCGCTCGCCGCGTCGCGTTTGGTGTGTTACGGCCTTTACAGTTATTCTTGATCTTCTAAAATCTCAAAAAGTGTCATCTTGATACTCATTCGAAATGAACATTAAGTTATTCAACTATCAAAATGTGTCAGAGACATAACCATTTCAGCAATCAAGGGCATCACTATTCATCCGGATTGGGAAGATGCATAAAGATAATATTTCAGTGAATGTATGTCTCTGTTGAATAATTAGTGTTGTTGTCAATGTTCGAGATATTTAAATATGCAGAATACTGCTGATTAACATTTTTGTTTCCTTTAAAACATAAAAATTTATCAGATTTTGTTTTCAATGTCAATGGGGGCATACACATATTCGTTCATAAGGCGCCCTTCCTGTCAGCCTGTACGTCAGTACGTATACCCTCCTGTGTACCATCCCGTGGATTCTCTGCAAGGGAATTTCATTTGAGTGGAAGTTCACAAGCAAATGAATGCAATGAATTATCATTGAGTATTTATTTCTCATCTATGAAACATTAACCAAATTAATAATAGCAACATATATTTCAAAACATAGTGCAAATAAATTTCTGAGTTTCTTTTGCAAAAATTCGTTAGGTCAGCAGGTGATTAATCAAATGGTTGCTTTCGTTTAAGTCCTAAAACAAATTTGTCATCTTTTCAGTGCGACGTACATAACTGCCACAACTGTATATAGAAATTAATGAGAAAATCTTTCGTTTTGCTATTAGCTTCCGGAAAAGACAAACATCCAATAATCGTAATTAAATGTTCGTGATCAACGATATTTTACAAATCATTTGTAACAGTGAATTACAACTACTCAAGGATGACAGAGTTGAACATAACATCATCGTTTTGTAGATATTGCAAGATATGATTCATTTTGGGGAGCTGCTTTTAGAAAAAAGGTTTTGCGATGCGCAATTTCATCAAGATCAAACAGGTAATAACAAAGAAATATTACAATGATAATTTTGTACCACGTTTTTCCCTTTACTTGATTTTTTGATGTTAGAATGGCGTTGCAATTGTGTGAGAACGAAGTGAATAAGTGACAATATTTAGCTCTCACACCAATGAATGTTGATCAGTTTTGAGTTCTGCTCGCAAGATAATGTCTATAAGCGCATTTTACATCTAAAATAAATAGCACTCTAAATTCTGCAATAAGCAACCAATGAAAGTAAGCAGGTAAACAAGATTAAAAGAGGGAATCTCCTACAAGAAAATTGCTTCACACAACTCTAGTGAATTGCTTACATATCAGTGACGTCACTTCCGCTGCATGTTTTGAATGGCTTGTCAGTATTTGTGTAAATATTATCTGCTAATCAGTATTTTATTGCATATCGTTTTCTTAACATTAATACGCAAACTGGGCTCTTATTTATGTATCTATGTTGAACCACTTCAAAAATGATAATTTACATGTTATAAGATTTGAAAGAAAAAGCATGATTTCTAAGAATAGTCATGTGTGATAAATCAGTTGTATTAACATTTTAATTTAATAATCTATTTGATACTGCTTTCTTCACTATTTTTCTGTCTGTTATGTGAGATGGTGACTTAGCTATGCTGATCGCAATCAATATTTCATTCTTAAAATACATTCCTAAAGGGGGCTAAGGCCAAAAAATATGTTTTTTTTTAATTAAGAGATGAAGGTCATTGTCCAGAAACTGTTTCATCATGGAATGCCTCATGTAGATACTTTATTTCTAAAGACTACACTTGCATATAATGTCTATTTGCTCATTAACGATTATAACTTCCGTTACGACCTTGAAATAACAAAAGGGAAAGAGAAAGGGAGTATACATAAAAGGGAAAAGGAAGTATACATAAAAGAGAAAGGGAGTATACATAAAAGAGAAAGGAAGTATACATACAAGAGAAAGGGAGTATATATAAAAGAGAAAGGAGTATACATAAAAGAGAAAAGGAGTATACATAAAAGAGAAAGGGAGTGTACATACATGAGAAAGGGAGTATACATACAAGAGAAAGGGAGTATATATAGAAGAGAAATGAGTATACACAAATGAAAAAAGGCGTATACATAAAAGAGAAAGGAATATACATAAAAGAGAAAGGGAGTGTACATAAAAGAGAAAGGGAGTGTACATAAAAGAGAAAGGGAGTGTACATAAAAGAAAAAGGCAGTATACACAAAAGAGAAAGGCATAACAGAGAAAGGGAGTATACATAAAAGAGAAAGGGAGTATACATACAAGAGAAAGAGAATATACATACACAACTTATTCCGAATGCAGCGGATTCAATTGTTTTCTTAGCTTTACCCACTTACCCTGTTATAAAAGGGCTTAGCCTGTTATAGAAGGGAAGCTAGAATATCACATATGCTTTTGAATTGTCTAGTTGTTATTAAGTGCAAGCGTATTCTTGAATAGAGAGGCTGAGGTAGGGCAGAAAGATGACTCTCGCGTACCAAATGTAATCAACATTCCTGATGTTACACCGCCAATTTGTTATCTTCACAGATATAAACACGTAATGGTCAGATTGTGTAAATGCATTTCACGTTTCTAATGGTTTTATCGGTGAACCTCTTTAAGTATGTTTGCCGCAAACCTTCATAAAGAAAGCAATTAAGGTGTATCAAGCCAGGAAGAGGCTTTGCTATTAGACATTTTACACGAGTTAAATTACGATGAAAAATCCAACTGTTCAAATGTGATACCGTTCTCCATTGCCTGCAATACAATATGTCAATAAACAGTTGATAGCATATTTTGTTCGAAGATGGATATGTTTCGATAAATGTAGTTGCTTGTATCATTTGTTACACAGCTACCCTTGAATATATATATTAAAACATACATTATATGTAGTAATATATTTAAAGATGAAAACAAAGGCGAAAACATTGTTACGTTTTCAGCTGACTCTTATGATTAGTGACCTCACAGACAGAAGACCCAAGAGGCACATACGCCAATGGAAGCTGAAATTCTCTGATATTTTCTCATTAATTGCAATATCGTACATCTTTATAAAGGTTTAATAGAAAGTAAAAGCAATACTGTAACACTACTCATACTATTTCTTTTCTTGGTCAATCAATTATACTACACTTATACTCTGAGATACAGATTTCAATGACTTCCTGTTGGAAATATGATTGTAGTAAAATGGTTATTTGTCACCTTGTTGATTGTCCAGTAATATGAAAATAGCAATACAGAACATGAAAAATGAGCTCCCTTACCTTCAGTCAGTCAGTACGTTCAAAAATCATATAGATAAGAATGGTGCGCTACAGATCACTTAAAATTCACATTGTTAAAAAAAATTATGTTTTTATCAATACAAAACTTTTCTAATCGTTTTAGATATTGATATAGCTGCTGTTCTTATACTTTCGTTTGAAAATTCAGAGATTTAATGTCATATAGAAAATGATATTTAAACCATCCATAACGAGAATAACTGCAACATTGCTAATATATAGATAATATCAAAGAAACTTAACAGAGAAGGGGCTAATAAGGCTTGTCTTGAAATAGTACGAATGCACCATTATGTGAATTAACAGCAAGGAGATTTATTTAGCTTTTTTTGTAATTATCATTCCTTTCACACAAACGTGATATTAGAGTTATTGAGGGGTGGAACAGTGTGCCAAATTATGTAGCCTTATAAACAAATGTCAACTCAATCGAGGCTAATTTGGATAGGCACTGAACTAATGAAGAAATAAAGTACAATCATTTAGCAGTTCTTAGTAACTTGCCAAACACCAAAATTACAAAGATCAACAGATGAGCTATCGTCCATATCATGAAGTATGACTATATTTTGTAGATATTGTTTTGATATGTTGGACTGATGCCCTTGCCTATTTTCTTACTACTTGCAGTTGAGCACAAGTAAGATTAATAATATTCGACATTTTCCTTTGTTGGATCTGATAACTTGATCTAAATGGCAGCCCGTCCAACATTGCACCATTGAATGCAGCGCATGACCCATGCCCATTTCCCGTATTCAGATGCAAGGACAATTGGATGCAGCTGGAGCTAGCGTACCGAGAGGATCATCGAAGGGTCATCCACAAATTGCAAAATTAAGCTTAAAAGTAGAATCAACCGAATATACACAAAACATATCGCAATAATACTCAAATTGTATATAAACAAATAGCTAATAAACAAATAACAAATAGCTAATTAACAAATAACAAATAGCGTATGTTATTGTTTATTTGTTGCCGGGTCCTTTGTCGTTTTATCCAGGAAAAAATCGACCTTTTTGCGGGCCTTTCTGTCAGATTTAATTGCAAATGGACGAAAATCATCTGGAAAGTTCATGCATGGCAGCAAGGTTTCATTTGCCTAGCCGTGCCTCTGTCTTTTGCATGGCCATTTTCACAATAAGATTCACGGCCGAAATTATTAGCAAGGATTATTATCACAAGTAGAAGTTGCGAATCTCGGGAATAAAATTTCTAGCACACTTTGTTAATTTTGTTTAAAAACAATGTCTACAAGATTTCGCAAAACAATTGGTAGTCAAATATGTTTGAAAGCAATTTTTGTATGTATTTTTCTGATGTTAAAGATGAAATTCGATCAAATTAATGTTTTAGTTTGTGGGCAATAGACCTTTTCAAAACGAGTTTAACCGATTGTAATTTCTTCAGTAATTCGACCAATCAAATGCTGGGGGAACTTTCCCTTTATTTCCCAACCAATCAGGTACAGTTTTGAGGGGAAAATTGTAAGCAGCAATACGCGCGCGTATTACCTTCATATAAGTACGCTTGAAAACATTTTTTCGTTTACGCTTGGCCCCATCTGCCCATACCGTGCCTGAATTGTGCAGACGGCCAAGATTCCCCAAGTATTTGATTGGTCAATACAATTTCCCCAGTATATGATTGATCTATTATGGACACATGAAACTCGGTAATGTGACATCATTTAAATTAGTTTTCCGGAAATTGCCGATTCAGATTTGTAAAGGTCTATAGTGGTATGATTATTCATAATTTAGAAAGGTCATTGTAAAATCACCACGGTCGATAGGTCACTCCACATGTGACTCCTAAACTGAAACTTGAGTTGCGCGCGAGATTCGGTACATGAATGTCAGAATATACGTATGTGTTTACATTTTTAATTCTAACAATATTATGATTGATTAGAAAACGGTTTCTGGAGTTAACGCCCATTGGTCGTGATCAGGAGTGTATGGAGCTTTCGAGAAGTGGGGTGAGAGCGACCTCTTAGGGACACTTTCCAAGTCTTTATACATACGTCCCTCAGACTGTAGGTTAAATTAGTAGGCCAAAATTTTCCCAAAGCAACAAAGTAAAAGGGGCACTTCACTTTGAAAGAGGCACTTTTGTAACATCAATACAAAAATGTGGACACATTCCATCAGTTCTTGAAACTGTGTCAGAACAATTTAGAAGTGAAACATACTTTGAAGGAAAGTACACATGTATGCATTGACTCACTTGTTCTTTGCAGGTAGCCTTGGGCTAGGTTTGTTTATAAGTATGAAAGTTAGGACATTAGGTCTACCATAACACGCTGATGTAAGTTTGTTTCTCACAAACAATGAATTGTGGATTTAATTCCAGGATAATAAAATAATAATTTTATAAATTAGTAACTAAGAACAACAGCAACTCTTTTTATGGGAAATAAGAGGGCAAGTAAAAGACTTAATGTGCATAATTATGCATCCTTTTAGGTATGTAAAATGTAAAAACGATGCAAAAACATGCTACACGTTTGAATTCCAGTGTTAATTGGTAAAACCAAAGTTACAAGGTGAAGTAAGACTGGAATAGAATTAGTTAATACCTTCTCCATATGTCTGCAATGCAAATCTCCGCCTGTTCGCGCTGAATGACAGACTACCTATTTACAACAATACAATTTCGTCCACAAGAAAAATCAAAGGGGCGATCTCCAGATCTCGTCTCAACGTAGTGATGTAATACATTGCAGCAGGAGTTCTTACAGACGTCATCAATTTGTTGTCGGATTGCTTCTACTAAGAGTAAGAAATACATGAAATTTGAAATAAAACAAAAATATATATTAATTAACATAAATATATTTTAAGGGCACCTTAATATAGTGAATCATATATCTATTAAGCATTTTAAAATGCTAAATAATCGTAGACATTTTATATGATATAAACAGTTTGATGAACATCCTAGAAGTATGCGTTTGGTGCACTGTATTTATTGTCGATAGGCACGGCAAGATCGTTCCTCTAAATAATTAACCTCACTTATTTAGTTGATTGACAGCTTTTTCAACCAATCACCGCATGATTTTGCCTAGCAACAAAATCTGCGTAACTAAGTTGGTAAAAACTCCTACGCGGTACTGGTACAGTACAGGTAGCTAGCGGCGCGCGCTATGCAGTAAATGCAATATACTACACAAAGCAAATTTATGCACACACATACCGAGTGACGGCAAAATGGTGAACAAAAATTGCGCCTACGGGCCCGCTACAGGCTTTGTAAATCCGATTCCCGTTACCCAGAACAGTTAGCAAAGTGGATTTTGTTTATTTCATTTGCTAAAATCTCTAAAGATCGGGGAAATACCATAAATGGATCAAAACTTTCAGCAAGCGAAACTAAACATCTAAATGTCAATCAATGCATTGGTCATACACGATTGCGGATTTGAGGTTTGTTTGCCCCACCATGTTATCGCCTTCGTATGGTGGGTGTGGCTTAATTCGTAACTCGGAGACGTTAATGTCGTAATCAATTCAGTATTTCCTTTTCCCCATATCATTTACATGTGTATATTCTCTATTACTGATTACAAATCTTAATCGATATTATCGCCGTTTTTGGTGCCCCATCTTTCACTCCGCCTCCAAAGCGCGTTTTCAAAACAGTGCTGGTAGAGAAGGGTTAATCATGATTTCAAACTTGTCAGAAAATAAGAGCTTACACTAAGCTTATTTTTCTAACATTTTTACACAACCTTAGACATTTTTAGTTGGCAGTGTTTTATGCCCGCGACATACAGACATATGGCGAAATATCAAATAATGACGCAGAGATATGAAACGGTATTACACACAAGCAACGTATAAGTTTGTTGCACTTTTGATTATTTTCAACATCATTTGCAGGTAATACTGCAAAAGAAATATGTTTAGTGTAATCAAAGTAACAATGCGTTTACGACGTTTTATTTGTATGCTAAAATTTCAGTACCATGCAACATACGTCTGTATTAACAAAGAACTATCGTCGTATCGGAACATATTTGAACGAAAACTAGAACTAAATACCGAAAAAGTTGTTATCTTTCACTTTTACGTATACTCCTAAATATGGAGCCAAATGCTTCTAGTGTCGCAAAATGAGCATAAATGAGCAGAATGTGAGTGTTGCCGTCGGGCCTATATCTGTATATAGGACAGTACGATGTGCATTGCATTTTGCGAGCTACTCTTTAATACAGTAATATCAGGCTACGTCATCATACTGAGCTTCTCCCCAAGGCCATTTAGTTGGAGTTGAAGAGGATTATCTTGGGACACTTTCGTTTCAAACAACATTGAAATGGGGCAACCTGGAAAAAGTGCGAAGAAGATATCAGAGTAATGGATCATGTAAGAGCTTCCTGCCCCAGTTTGTGTACTCCAGGTGAGAATAATTAATGTTGATCAACATACTCCAGGTGAGAATAATTAATGTTGATCAACATACTCCAGGTGAGAATAATTAATGTTGATCAACATACTCCAGGTGAGAATAATTAATGTTGATCAACATACTCCAGGTGAGAATAATTAATGTTGATCAACATACTCCAGGTGAGAATAATTAATGTTGATCAACATACTCCAGGTGAGAATAATTAACGTTGGTCAACATACTCCAGGTGAGAATAATTAATGTTGATCAACATACTCCAGGTGAGAATAATTAATGTTGATCAACATACTCCAGGTGAGAATAATTAATGTTGATCAACACAAGACCCTGTGATTTTTATGATTTTCTTGCAAATAATTATAAATATATAAAGTAAGTTTCAAAATAAAAGAAATTATTCCAAATATGCTTAAATTTCATAAGAAATTCATTTTGACATTCTGGTAGAATTCTGTATTTTAGATCAAAATAACACGTGTAAGAATTTCTGTAATTTGTAAAGAATATCATTATCATGGCACTTATTGTACAAATAATGTACAATACTCACAAATTGTCAATTTTTGTTGAAGTAACATGAGGTACTTAGGCTATTAGGTATGTACTTAAAATCGAATATTGGTGATCGGTATCTTCTGATTATTGGTAATAAGACACGAAATGTGAAGTTTTTTTGTACATTGGAAATTTACCTGCTGAGTCATTTATGTCTTTTGTTATCATTCCCTGCATAGCATATGTAAAATGAATATCTTTTGTAGTTCAATGAGTAAACCATCTTGGCTTGGTTGTTTTATATCATATCATATTGTCCCTGTCAAATCTTGAAAGAAATACAAAATATAAGTAAAGGAAAAATAAATAATGCTAGTTCTTACACAGGAATAACTGGATAACACACATTTAGGATCCACTCATAGAATGATGGGGTTGGTATAGCAGTCGTGTTGACATTTACAGACCAAATAAGCAATCTTTTTCAAGATATATGGACGCAACATTAGCTAAATTGATTTCAAGTCCACTAAACTGCTAAAGAAAGCAAAAGATTTAATCAAAAATAGTTAAAAATTGGTCATTTTACAGTTTACAGAGTCTGCAATTTCTCTGTGAAAAAGCGAAAATAATTCTAATGAAGAAGATTTGATCTTTACAATACAAATACCCTCAACCAACCACAAGCTGGAGAAGGTGTTTTGAAAATTTTTAGTGTCTGAAATAAAGGGAAGAAAATTTAATATAAAAAAAACAATAATCATCATGAGATGTTTTCCTGTTCTTACATCACTTTTTTTACTTTAAAACATTTCATAATTTTCAAACTTTGATTATGAAAATCGTACATGCTATTATCAAAATGCAAAGATTGTAAATATTTTAATGCTCTTTTCGATCAGTGGTTGAACAGACCACGTGACGTGTACCTGTCAATAGACCTTTAAGGAGTGTAACCATTTATTCTCTATTTATTTATCTATTTATCAATGGTCTATATGGACAACTAAGGTCGAACCCGTATACTGCCGTATCAATGACTTATTTTGGTAGAATTCTGTATCACATTTAACATATTTCAAATTGAAGAAAATTCCCAATGCGGGTAAAGTTACTCTACACAGCAGACGTATGTACGGAACGCGTGCAACATTATGGGTACATGGGGTCTACTGCACTCTAAAAAGGATGATCAAATTTCGACCAACACATAGTCAAATCTGCACCGAACTAACTTTGATCAAAATTGAACAACAAGTTTGATCGCAATATGGTCCAATATGTCCATAATTACCATATTATGGGTTAAATTTGACCATGTTATGGTCGTTCAATTTTAAGCAAAGTTGGTTTGGTGAGAGTTGACAATATTAAGGTTAAACTTGACCATTCCCTTTTTTAAAGTGTGTGCATTCACTACTCTTAATTTCAGGATCTGAGTTATCCTGAAATCAAGGCCCTCTCAGACTTCTTAAAGAATATATATACATATATATATATATATATATATATATATATATATATATATATATATATATATATATATATATATATATATATATATATATATATATATATATATATATATATATATATATATATATATATATATATATATATATATATATACATATATATATATATATATATATATATATATATATATATATATATATATATATATATATATATATATATATATATATATATATATATATATATATATATATATATATATATATATATATATATATACGATATGACGCATAACATCAACACAAAACGCAAAAAACCTTCACTTTTCTTTTCAAAGAATTGCATCAATTTTCAGTGACATAAATCTATAATTGCAAAATATAAACTGAATTTCACACCTCGTCCTAAGTTAGATACATGCAACAAACTGTTAATAAACGTACCTTGTTTACAACAATACCTCTTTTTCAAAAAATGATCTTTGATTTTAATGGAATATGTTCTCGGTTGAAAACAAGTTTTGCCTTTGAGTATAACATCCAAGGGTGATCTTATTCCCAAATTTCCTCTAACTGTCAAATTTAATTATGATTTTTAACGTTGGTTAGTATTGATCCTTATGAAATTGGACTATGTTTTTTCACCTTGATGTGATACATTGTCAGGAACAGGTGGAAGGAAATAGACATTTAAAGATTCATATGAAGATGGCTGTTCTTGGGATCTGCTGTACAGTTGCCTTTGTTGATGATTTACAGCACATATTTGTGATGTTTTTCACTATATTACGCTCTTAGTTTGTCTTTTTTTTTCAATGGGGCCAGCATACGCTGATATATATATATATATATATATATATATATATATATATATATATATATATATATATATATATATATATATATATATATATATATATATATATATATATATATATATATATATATATATATATATATATATATATATATATATATATATATATATATATATATATATATATATATATATATATATATATATATATATACATATATATATATATATATATATATATATATATATATATATATATATATATATATATATATATATATATATATATATATATATATATATATATATATATATATATATATATATATATATATATATATATATATATATATATATATATATATATATATATATATATATATATATATATATATATATATATATATATATATATATATATATATATATATATATAACTATAATAATAATAATAATACATTTTTATATAGCGCATTATACCAAACGGTCTCAATGCACTTTACATAAACAAATATAAGATGAGAAACCTTAAGATACAAACAGTAAGAGAACAAAAAACCATACTTAAAAAGATACAAGCAGGAAAAAGTTACAAGTTCCAATGAGGGGAACTCATGAAAAGTGTGTTTTCAATACACTCTTAAAAATATCTAAAGTAGGGCATTTCTGATGTAGATCAGGAGAATGTTCCAGAGTTTGGGGCTGCATATTGAAAAGAACGTTCACCGTAAGTCTTGGTGTTAATTTTTGGCGGCTTTAGGAGAATAGCACTGTTAGATCTGGTGAGCGAGTTGGTAATTGTAAGGTGAGTAAGTTGGAAATATAATTTGGAGCAAGACCATGGATGGCTTTGTATGTGAGGGTGAGAAGCTTGTAGTTTATTCTTTCACATATAGGAAGCCAATGAAGTTGGTGGAGGATGGGTTTAATGTGAGATTTCTTACTTGTGAGAGTAACTAATCTGGCAGCAGTGTTTTGAATGCGCTGAAGCTTTGAGATTTGTTGAGAAGGAAGTCCAAATAAGATACTGTTGCAACAATCAAGTCTGGATGATACAAATGCGTGAATAAGTGTCTCAGTTGACTTTTGATCAAGATATTTACGAATTTGGCTGATTTTTCTGATGGCAAGTGAAGCGGAGCGGCATATATTATTTACATGTGGCAGCAGTGTAAAGCTTATCATCAAAAATAACACCTAGGTCTTTAACACAGGAAACAGGAGATATACATGAATTACCAATCATAACAGAGGAAACTGGAGTAGTGCTTAGAAAACGTGACGAAATATGAATTACTTCAGTTTTACTATCATTAAGAATTAGTTTGTTGTCAGCACACCATGTCTTGATTTCCTCTACACACGATTCAAGTTTTGCAATACTCTGGTCTTTTCGTTTCTATTCATTGACACATAAACCTGTGTATCATCTGCATAAATCATCCCATGCAGGCCATGAGATGTGATAATACTTTCCATAGGGGAAGTATAGTATGTAAAAACAGGTGGTCCGATTACTGATCCTTGAGGCACTCCATAGACGAGATGCCGAGGCGAAGAGTTTTTATCTTTAATGCTTACAACCTGCGAGCGGTTTGCAAAATATGATTTCATCCAATTGAGAGTGATTCCATCCAAACCGTACACAGTATGCAGCCTATTAAACAGAATTTGATGGTCAATAGTGTCAAATGCTGCACTAAGGTCGAGGAGGACAAGGAGTGACTCTTTGTGGTCATCACTAACTGTCTCTGATAGGATTTAGGTCGCGATTCTGGGGTGAATTGGATGCCCAAACCCCAAGAGCCGCCACGACAGTATCAGGACTGAACACATTTTCTTAAACAAAACCCGCTCAGTTATACATCACAAATTAACAAATATTGAAAAATGCTATAACTCTGAACAGACATACTCAAAAATGAATGTTTTTTCTTCACAATTTCAAAGCCAATTCAACACACAATCAGGTAAAATGCTACCCTATTCAATAGACATACTACACTCTAAACCAAACCCCAAAAGTTTCGTGGTTTCGATGCTTTTTCATAACCTGATTGATTTTCAAAATTTGTATTAACTGTCATGTCATTGCATATCATGAAATATTTGTGTCATGATATTTATTCATAAGCCACACCATGCAGATGCACACCATGGAGATCAATAAAAATGTTGACAACATTAACATTTGCACAATAATTAAAAACATCATCAAAGCAAGTATGATGCGAAAACGATTGCTCTTTTATCCCATTTCAAGTATTTGTCTGTAAGCCCATCCTACTCAGTAGCATTCATGACATCACTACCACAACATTAGAACATACGTACAGACCATGACCCATCTGTGGACTACATATAGCATAAATCTGCTATATCGTTTATGGTGTTTACATCACTTAGCACTTTCACATTAGGCTACACCCACCATGCATATTAATGACATTTGTTGATAACATAAGCATGTACCGTACACAATAACCAACAAAATTATCATTCCCAATATGACGTAAAACAAATATACAGTTGCTCATTTATCACTTTTTCAAAATTTCCACCTTAAGCCCCGCCCACTTATTAATATGCATGAATCACCATCACAAACATTAGGTCACATATGCAGAGCATGAGCGATCTGTGTACTATACATGATGTGAATCCAGTTCATAATTTTTGAGATATCGTGTTTACTTGTGCTCTTTGTTTACAAAACTTATTTTAAGTCCTGCCCATTACGCATATTAATGTAATTCAACGTTTTTTATACCACGAAAACATACACACTAGCTAACATCATTATTATAACAAATATTAAACAAAACAGACATGTGATTGTCAGAACAAAAGCATTTCAAAATTTGTATATTAGGCCCCGCCTAGTCATTAATATGCATAATGTCACCACCAAAAACAATAGGGCACATCTACAGATCATGGGCTATCTGCGTACCGTACTACATACAGACATACAGACATAATACGTTAATCCAGTTTACTGAAATTACGTGTTTACAAACTCTTTGCAGGAAAATCATATTAAGTCCCGCCCGCTATGCATATTAATGAAATTCAACATTTGTTCACGTCATGAATATGTACATACCAGCTAACAATATAATTATGGCAAATATGAAACAAAACAAACATGTGGTTGTTAGAATATGAACATTTCAAGATTTGTACATTAGGCCCCGCCCACTCATTAATATGCATGGTATCACCATCGAAAAGAAGAGGGCACATCTACCGACCATAAACTATCAGTGTACCATATATGACATGATTCCAGTGTATCATTCTTCAGATATCGCGTTTTCGAGTTGGCGGTCACAAACACAGACACACACACACACACACACACACATACACACCCTCACGCACACACATACATACACACATAACACATAGACACACATATATATATATATATATATATATATATATATATATATATACATACATACATACATACATACATACATACATTACATACATACATACATACATACATACATACATACATACATACATACATACATACATACATACATACATACATACATACATACATACATGCATACACATACATACATACATACATACATACATACATACATACATACATACATACATGCATGCATGCATGCATACATACATACATACATACATACATACATACATACATACATACATACACACATACATACATACATACATACATACATACGTGCATACATACATACATACATACATACATACATACATACATACACACACTGGCGAAATCTTGAAGTGCATTCATATGTTTTTCCAAAATTGTATTCTTTAATAGTCCTCTAATCTATCAGATTAATGATAATGAAAATTCACAGGAATATAGTTCATACATCGTTTGATCACCCATCAGACGTTATCCGTGTACCAGCTTGAATAGCTCATCTTTAATCAACAACTACTGAATGTTCACCAAGCTGAAAGACTATTCTTTGTCAACCCCTTCTTTTATTTGTAAATCTGTCCCTGGGTCATACTAAAGACTTTGTGTCACGCACGTACAATATACAAAACGATTTCCAAACGGACGTTTGTATCCTCAGTTTTGTATAACTCGGGGAATCAAGACGGGCTACTGACTCACATTTAGCTGGGAGAGGTGGCGTGGGCAAAGTTGGCCTGTTTACAGATGTTAATATCCAATAGGCCTACCCTTTCTATTTCAAATCCCTCTTTTTAACAGTTTTACAGCATTTACCAAAATTTCTCCACTGTAAGAAGCTGCCTCTGACAAAAAGTATGGGGGTTTCAGCCAACTTCTAGGGAAATTGACGTCATTCATCCAACTGGGAATTTTAGAAAGTGAAGACACTTTTGTTTGTCCTAGTAATTGCTCTATGCTGCCGCCATTCCATACAAAAGAGGAATTGTTTTGACCATCGAGAAAATTAGACAACATAGGAAACACAAGCAAAATTGAGGGTGTTGCATTGTTTTAATTTGATGCGCAATGTTCTCTCAGTCAAAACCAAGTTACTTAGGGATAGAAAGATCAGGTAAAATGAGCTTAATTTGCAACGGGCAGAATAAAACAGTAGAAACGAATGAAAAACACGGAAAATCTCACCATTCGTATTTTGTAGGAGAAATCATACCTCGAAGCTTTCAGAAGTTTGGTTTCAAAACTGTCTGTATCATAAACAAGGAGAAAAAAGTGCGCAACACCACGGAACAGGAACGGACTGGCCAATCGGGTATCGGTGGATCGAAGGACGGTCGGTCTGAGGATCGCTTTGTAAGTCGGTGCTTAAAACAACACAAAATCAAAAGTTCTTATACTTATAATTTCAGTTCGGTACGTACCGCCGATCGGGGGACTAAATAATTTCACCGATTAGGAGACTCAAGCATGCGCACTGAGCTTACAGTGATATATGAAAGCCGCCATTTTTATTGTGAAGTTTCAGTCATAGACGCTTATCAGTCGTTTCATTGAAGGTTTGTAATAAAGTTTGCTTTGTTCAGTTTTCACGAAATTAAAACAACTTCGTTACTATCACGCAGTTATTGCTAAATGATTTTCACAAATCCCTAAGTTATTTCTCATAATTTCAGAAAACCTTGTTAAAGCGCGACTGCCTAACGGTAAAACATAATAAGAATTCATCACTTTTCTTCAAATTTCTCGAAAACCGCACGGTGGAATTTAAAAGCGCAGGGTGAAAATATCATTCATGTGCCATTATTTCTAATCGAGAAGAAAAATTTGGACCCTTCACAGTCAACAGTGGTTGAGTTCCCCGCGCTCGAAATGTGTCTGATTATAATGTTATTCCTTTATTTGAATTTGGATAGATGTATTGTGGGATACTTCTGTAAAGGATCCCCCGATCGAACAAAAGTATTCTCCCGATCGGGGGTACGAACTGGATTGAATTTTAGGAAGGTCTATTACCTGACTACAACATGCGAGAACAGTTGTAAACAAAGCAAAAAAGAAAAGGAAACGTAAACGTAGAAAAATAAATATGTTGTATAAAATATCCAGTTATGCGACATACCTTAAACTTAGTGTTCAAAATTGAAAGGCCAGGAAAGTGGATGAGGCTCGTGGTAAGTTAATGTTTAAATAAAACAGTTACATGAAAGTCATATGCACATTCGGAGCAGAAAGTCTTCGTTGTAATAGCACTTATAGCTGTTAACTTGGCTAAACGACAAATCAAAGTTGGTGAAAAGTTCAGCATGTGCCAAATTTATGACAAGGAATGTAGCTAATATTCTTTAATGTAGTTCTTTATATTTCTTTCCCAATTTTCAAATATCAAAAGTTTTCAAATTGCATTTTACTGCTAAATTTTGGTCAACGTTATATTAATATGCAATTTCCTATTCACTACAGCCAACTTCTCCTATTCAAAATATTTGGGGGGAACTTAGGACCGAAAAAGAATAAGTTAACATGAGCAATCTAATATCATGTTATGTAATCTTTTGCAATATAAAAGCAAATTTCAGAAGAAACACATTCTGGTTTATCTTTAAAGAAAAAATATCTTCTTCAACTTAGCGAGAAACAATACACTGAAGTGTCATGTCACTTACACACGTACCGAAGGCCAGCCCTAAACATGCACTGCACTGTGCATGGTAAAATTGTGCAGTTCGGTTTGGCACACACCCGTGTCCCCCGTCGTCAAAGTGCGTAGAATACTGGAAAATGGTAAGTCTTTCAGGCCTAGTTGTTATTGGAACAGAAACTACTGTTATTAAATATTCTCAAATTTGTCAGAATAGGAAGGTTTGAACAGTTTTGAAGTTGTTGAACATAGCGTTTTGGTCTAGGGCTATACACTGCTAGGCTAATCACAACGACAGGACTGTGTAGCCTGTAGGTACGTGATTTGTGTTGTAAACACTTTTTAAAAGCTTTTTGGCATAATTTATTTTTGTGCGTAGAATTATTATAGAAAGGTTAATCCGTGGTTGCCATGATTAATGTAGGAGTTTGATATCCGTACCTCTGTCAATCTTATGAATATGTAACTGCCCGGTCATTGACTAGGAGTGCTATCATTGGTCATTTTTTCAGTTACTGTCCATTCATTGAGTAATTACCGAAAAAAAAGGATTATGCAAATGAGGCTTTTCAGCCAATCAGGTAGCTTGAAATGAATAACTGGACACTGGTGGTGATAAAATTCTAAATTTATGAATTCACGAGTCATTTACGAGATCAAGTTTTGTTTGTTGGACAACAGTACAAATTGGTGGATTAGAGCCGTCAACATTCTCTCTGTGTCGTCATATGCAAATAAGCTGGATTGATGCATATGCAGTACTGTGTATAAATTTCGCATGTTTCTTCATCTGAATTTGATCATATTTCTTTATCTTTTAAAAAGTTTTTTTAATCATATTTGGTAATAAAATAGATATAAACTGCTCTTGCTTGCATATTGTTGGTAATAACCGGCTCGCACTAATAATTTGAGCTATAATTATTTTTCAAATTAATTGCGCTTGCCGGTATTACTCAACAATGGGCTCGCAATTGCAGTTTATTTCTTAATTAAAAATACAGTCTGATTTAATAAATAACAGTCTGAATTGCAGTCGTGTATACCCAAAAGACACCAAACTTTAAACTTAAAAATTTCCTTAACGAAGATTTTTGAACTCTTTCTTTGCCATTTTTGTTTCTGTTGAATATCTTCTGTCATATAACATGGACTTATTTGACCCCTGAACTAATCATTTAACAAGGGCGTTATAGAGCGTTAAACATATGGGAGGGGTGGGGAGGGGGAGGGGGTGGAGCCGTGGAGGTGCTTGTGGGTGCTCGAAGGGAAAAGCCATAGTGGGGGCCAGGGGAAAATTTCCCTGGAAGCTCTGCGATTTTGGCATTCCTCAGCGTTACAATCATGTCTGAAAACGCAGTCAACCTTCTTTAACCAGCAACTTTGTTTTTATGTGGTGATACCCCAAAATACATTAAATTGTATACATTTTAGAACACACTTTTGGGAGCTAAGCTTAAGCCCCCGCCCCCTCCATACACACACACCCTTTTTTTCGTTGAGGGGCAGATCCCAAAGCTCCGGTTCCGCCGCCACTGATTGGTGTGACACCCTCCCCGAATAACACGTATGCTATGTTGCGGTTCTAGTAAAGTGGCGTAACAAAAGGAGTTGCACAAGAAGTTTACCCCCTCCCCCACCAAGCCTCAGTCAAAGTTTATTAGGAAATCTGAACAATTTGGGGCAATTATGATGGCTTTTTGGTTAAGAGGCAATGTTTTTAAATGGGATATATATTAATCTGAGCTCATCGTTCCATCATACATGCGCCCCCCCTCTCACAGCCTACTAACGCATATGGGGGAATCGGAGGCTAAAACCAAGTAAAGGCCCCATTTGAGTGGCTGCTCCGGGCCCAGATGCCCCTTGCTATGCCACTGGACAAGAGGCTTAAAGTGAGGGGGAGGCAAAGGAGCCACCAGTCAACGTTGGGCCAATTTTCCTTGATTTTCTTGTTGGGGTGCCTAAATACTGATCCCTGGTGCCAGGGGCGTAACTAGACTTTGAAGGCACGAGAGAGAGGGGGGGGGGGGGGGAGGTGCTCGTAAATTTGTACTTGGCTGACTTATATATAAACGGTATGTTTCTACAATCACATAAATATAGAGCAGACCCCCACCCCACAACCAGTGACATCGCCAGATATTTTATCTTGGGGCAGAATACTCAAGTACCAAACGCGGCAATGCGAAAACAGAATGTACCCGCTTAACGGCCCCTACCGGCCTTTGACGTTCTTGGAAGCTCTGAAAATTTCTAGTTTTTGATGCTTTGAAATGGCCCAAGATCATCGGGTTCAGGATTTTATTCGTACGACCATGAAGATAAGAACAAAACCATTGTATTTTTTAGAACATTTTCAGAAGTAATGTTTTACAATTTTACCTCAGAATTGGGCCTATTTTTGCCCGACGAAATAGTCAAAATTGGAATTGCTCTACAAACATTTTTTTATTTGTTTTATCTAGGAGGTGCGCCCCTGCATGTTGCCTACATACAGATTTGATGATACTAACCTGTCGTCCTCGCCCAACCAAAATTTTCTAGTTTTTCGTCACTGTTGGGGTAACTTTCGTAGCACAATTTGATTAAACCCTGAAAATGCATGTACCTGCCAGCATTGGACTGGCCATTGCTCCGAGGGCCTCTCCCCTCCCTCTACAATAGGCTCCCTGGGCCATCTCCAGCTATTTAATGGCACCAAATATCAGGCCTCCTAAAGCATCCCAGATCGACTCTGCTTTTAGGATGCCTCAATTATACACCACTTTCAGACTTTGCGGTCACCATTCCTATCTCCACAATACATTTTTTATCTTTTCCCATAAGGGTCTAAACGAAATAAACCCATTCTTATTTGCACGGTCTGCTTTAATTTCGTGTAGCAACGCCAGCGTTCCTCTTGCATTACGTACCCTGTTACCAATGATCAGCTGAAAAAATACCCCGAAGTTTGAACAAGCGGAGCTATGGAAAGGTAACATGTTCTTGGAAAGGGGGAACAACCCCGAAAGACCACGCCTTCAGAACAAACGACTCATACATATGCATACGCCGCTGTTTGCAAACTCACTTTGCGATATACCTTTTTTAACCTGTTAACCAAGCTTACGCCAAAAGGCTCACGAAATACGTTTCTTACCCGAGCATACGCCAAACTGCCGAAAGGCTCACGAAATATGTTTGCAAACTGCGAGCATAACTGTAGCGAAGGTAATGATTGCGAGTGAATGTTTTGCGAACTTACAAATTGCGAACATACCTTTTCGAGAAGATGTGGCAAGCCGAGCATATTTGATTCCCCGAACGTATATTTTACGAACATAATGATTTCCGAACATAGATTTTGCGAGCTTATTAGTTTTCGAACATACTTTTTGCGAACATATTTGGTGGTCCTTTTGGCGTTCCATATCAGAGCCATTCTATGTTAGGTTATGTGTGTGACGGGCCCGAAAATAGTCCAGTGGATTCCTTGGATACCCCAGGGGTATCCCTGGGCCATTCTGAACAGCCAGAGAATGGCCCTTCAGCGTTTTGTACAAACTTTTGAACCGGAAATTTGCTTTGTATAGACATACATAACAGGTAAATTACTGATTAATCTTATCCTGAAATTATTTGTATTTTGTTATTGTTTTGTATCTAAATAAGCATCATTCAAATTTATAAGCAGACAAACTGGGAAAAGATTGTATTTAAACATTATCAATTTTAACTAAACAATCACATGGGCCTGGCCTATATACGTTATAGGCCTTGCCCGGGTTAGAGTTGGGGTTAGGGTTAGGTCTAGGGTTAATGGCTAGGCCTCTAACATTAGGCTAGGCTACTGTGACTGCGAAAATAGAATTGAGAATGTTAAACAAAAAAATTGAATGATCCTGATGATGCTTATTTAGATGCAATATAACCAAAAAATAAAATAACAATAATTTCAGGATAAGATTAATTGGTAATTTACCTGTATATCTTACTCAGCTACAGCTCTGGTCACAAAACAAGATTGATCAATTTGAACACGTCTATGCCTTCTCTTTCTGTTACATGCCAATTACGTGTAAATGTGTTCACACATAGAACATAGACTGATAGATGTGTGCACAATTGGACGCTTGGTGTTCAGAAGTAGAACATATAGTGTTTATTTATTAGAACACCATATGTTCAGAACACCAAGACTCATTCTAAAACCGTTACAGTTGTGGTGTTTAAATAGTGTTTAATTCTTGAAGACTTGAATTTGCAGTGTGGTAAATATCAATCGGTTAAAATCGGGAAAACCCGATTAAAGATTTAAGTGGCTTCGGATTTTCAAAGACGTTTTTGTTCATATTTTGAAAGCAAACTGAAAACACACAAATGGTAACATAAATACACAGAAATAGACAGATAAAGGCATGTAAGGCAAAATGTATGGCACAATTAAACATAAAAGTAAACATGCAATGCAGATCCAGTTGTGGTGCTACAGGGGCATGAAGCATTTTCCAAACGAGATCGCTTTGCCCCCCACCCCTCTCCACCACTTGCCCCAAGAAAAGTTTGTAAAGTGACATATTTTGTCCGATTTATAGGACCCCCGCCCATGAGACTAATTTGCCCATCGCTTGTCCCCCCCATGACCACATTTTTGTGCCGCCACTTTCTAGAGCATAATTGATCGCACATCATTTGAAGAATTTAGTTTGCCCAGCTACCCAGTCATGCATGGTTAATAGGCTAACAAAATTCTGGGCGACCATGGATTTTTTAATCTTTACTTTCTTTATTATAATCACAGGAACTGGTGTCATAATTTCTAAATGAGCTAGATTGAATTTTTTTTTAAATTTGAACTATTTCTTCATGAGCATTGTGCCAAGTCTATAATGTATAACTTTTCCTTTAGTTTTGAAGGTGTAACAACTCCAATGTTCCTTCTGGCCTCTCACCAGTGACGTATTGGTGATTTTGGTCGCTCATTGAAAGTTTCTAAAAAAATACACTGATGCAATGAAAGCTACAGTATAATGTCCCGAACAATGATGTTGAGCATCTGTAGTACAGCCGTAGCTCAACCCCTTGAAATGGGGCGTAGACGGTAGAGCTAAATACTGGTACCCACCTCTTCCTTCGAAGTTTATTCTCACCTGCACTGGGAATCTAATTATCAATAAATTAATAGAAGAGATTATGTGTGTGTGTGGGTGGGAGGGGGAGGGGGGGCTCTCTGCACATGCTATGGGCGGAAAAGGGTGGGATGAAATTTGTCTACCGAAAGTGGGGGCAAAGTCACAAGATCACACTAAGATACAACATCACCATATACGTACAAAAAAGAAGAAAATCCCGGTCATGCACCCTTACCCACCCCTTCCCTCTACGTCTCCACCTTACGTACGCCGTTGGGTGGGATGACCCCTTATCCCAGATCGTAAGGTAACGCAAAGAATGGTTTGATAGTTATCCTTTATTAAAACGTAAGAGGAAACAAAATACAATGTTACTGAATTAAACTATAAAAACTATTCTCGCCAAAAATTCCAGAACGTTATTATTTCGAAGTCGTGAATGATATAACAATATACACTTTTATCAGAAAATGGAAAATTTGCTCGAATAATAATGATATATCGTTTGATTTTGAAATTACATATTTTCAAAAATTACATTATGTTTTTATGTCTGCGTGTATGTAAACGTTATTTAATCATGCTTACTTATAAATTCTGACGAAAGAAGTTGCCCTTCATTAGTCATTGAAACACCTCCAGCAGATCGAGTAAGGTAATCAACAATTTTATCTGAAAATTATAACTCATTTCAACTGATTCTGCATGCATGGCACGCTTGGAACTGTCAGACTGGAAAATCTCTATTTGACATTTGAACTGCTTATGCAAAAAGGATACTGACATGACTGAGAGGAAAGGAAGGTATACATAACCTGGATAATCCACGAGTATATCATAAGACATTCATCAGCAGATCAGTCAGATCAGACACAAATAAATCTTCAAAAGCAATACATTTCTTATACACTTTTATCAAAGGACTAGTTCAGTAGTCAAGCAATGTCCACCTTACGTGAAAGAGGACTTCAAAAGAAACCAAATGGTGAAGAAAGTATTGCAAAATCTTAATCCGTTAAGGAGATATTCAAGTTTAAAGTTTGATAACACTTCTGTAGAAACGACTGAAATCAGACTAGTGATGTCACAGCCTCAAAGTCTTTATATATTTTAAAGAAAGTTTATCTCAACTATTTAAATTATTTTTCCTCACACTTTCTTCAGGTGGTATATTATAAATACCCTTCCTAGATTCAGTTTTACTACTTTTTTGACATATCCCATTGTGTTTGAGCCACAAAATCGTAGCACAACATATGATAGAATACATAAAGACTTTGAGGAATCAAGGCTATGACATCACAACTAGTCTGATTTCAGTTGTTTCTACACAAATGATACCAAACTTTAAACTTAAATATCTCCTTAACGGAATTAGATTTTTGAACGCTTTTTTCACAATTTTGTTTCTTTTAAAGTCCTCTTTCTTATAAGATAAACATGCTTGACCACTGAACTAATCCTTTAAGACCGACTTTAAATTTAAAATGAATTAAACAGTTAAAAGACGGGGCGAGTCAGGGAGACTTAAATGACTGAACTGCTGAATATAAAGAGCCAGAACTGCAATTAACACCATATCGACTGAAAACTTTTCTTCATATCAATTTTTCGGTTCGACAATTACATTATTTCATTATCATATATGTTTAGGGAAAGTTGGTAAGTGAGACCATGGAGTAACTATCAGTAAGTCCATGGCGAGACAGTGGAGGGAACATACAGCCGTACAGACAAGCCTGGATAATAAAAATGCAAGTCAACTTGCAAGTCAACTGATCGAAATAATCGATAACCTAGAAAAATTGCCACACAATAAACTTGCAAGTATAAATCAAAAGAAGATGGACATCTTTGAACATGCACCATACAGAGCTCTATCTGTCTATACGAGAAACTATAGCGGTCAGGACAACTTTTCCCTCTCGATGGAGAGAAATTTCCCTTTTCTTTCCCGATTTAGAGAAATTTCCAGAAAATTGAAGACCTCGAAAATAAGAGAAATTTATCCAAAAATGAAGGACACTGGACGAAAATTGAATTAAACTTCACAAAAATTAGGTAAAATTAAAGGAAATTTTCCGGACATTGATATTTCCGGCAGAACAGATGCCATGGACTCTGACTCTTCAAAATCAATTCATTAGACCTTCATTATTGTGGAGGGGAGGGGGGGGGAGGGGGAGGGGCTAAACTGGTACTTAGACCACGCAATAAAATCATTGGGGGCCTTGCCATCCTGGCCCCCCGGTTCCTACGCGCCTGTTTCGACCAATCAGAAACGTTGGATTGTGGTCACTGTGTATTTTGATCTCCACGTTAACACGATATCTGGTCTTTAACTGCTAAGGAAAATTGGAAATTAGATGACTTCCAAATTAAAACAAAGTGTAAATGTTGTCAGCTCCTATATTCCCTTGTTCCCGGCCAATAGATATTAAGACATTCCCTTGTTCCAAGATACAGATATACATCAGCGCCATTGTTACGGAAAGGTAAACAGGTGAATACAACACGGTTCATGCCAATATCAAAATATCCGCCTTTGCAACTCGAAGCGCCCTCACTAATTATTTCTCAAATAGTGTCACGCTTAAACCATCCCCGAAATAAACTCCGTCCGTCCGTACGCACCGTGTATGTTTGTACACTGTATGTGTATGGAGTGTGGGGGCAGTAATGTGTGCATTTTTGGTGGCTTTAAGATGTTCGATTTTCCAACTTGTGGGAAATCAGAACATCGATGATGTAAGAGCGGGAATCTTTCATCTGTTCAGAGACAATCAGACTAGCTGAATTGATTTTAAAAGGTTGAAAAAGGCAAACTCAGAATTGCTATAACAGTATCATTTGGACATTTTAGCTACCGTACGTCTGATCTTTATTCTTAGGTCTGAAAATGCAAACTTATTAAATCTGGTACTCCCGATTATGCCTATTGCAGATTTTATGAAAAAAATATAAATTCGTTAAGAATCAGTCAATAATTGTTCATGTGACAGCCGATCTTCTTTATCAGATCTTGATATGCAAATTTTTGTTAAGGGGTTTGTAATTTTAGTAGTAACCTTGCAAATGTTTTTTAAAAATTAAAACACTTTTCAAAAACGTAAATCCATCGTTTATTCACTTATTAAATCATAAAAAAATCGGCCTCATTATAAGTTGATATTCATTTTCGGATCTTAATCTATTAGCTGGTTAGTATGCAAATTGAAGATTGCAATTTCTTATTTAAATCCATTGTGTGTTCTATTCTTTGCCACGGTCTATTTTCCTACCGCCATTATTCTGTATTGTGAGTCAGCTCTACAGGTTCAGACGCTTTCCTACTGCAGACTGCTCTATCAACTGATCAATACATTGGTTTCTATAGAAACCGTCCTGACACAACTGGATTCTAAACAGATTGCAATTTTGTAGAAAGGTCCCGTTAGAAACCCCATTTGACAGGAGCCATGGGGAGCATGGGGAGGCTCAACGGGTTCAAAATGTGAACAGCGAAAAAAGGAACATATGGGACATTTTCGCCAAAGAAATTTTGAGAAAAAAAAGATTTTTTTTTTATAGAAAAGTACTTCTTATGTAATTTCGGACAATTCATCAGTTCATAGTACCAGAGTACTGTCTTCCCTTAAATGGCTCTCGGACTTGATGGAATAGGCGGGATTTTTGCAGCGAAAGTAGGGGGAGGGAGAGAGGGGTGAGTGGGATATTCAAAAGATGGGTGCAATGGCGTATTTAGCTCTCTGTACGAGGAGGACACGGTAAGTTTTGGAAAAAAGTTTGTACTCAGAGGCGCATGGGAATTGGGGCTAGGGTGGGCTGAGTGAGTCTGATTTCCTCTTTTAAAATTGGGAACTTGAAATTATTGATATAAAATATAAAACAAAATTGTGGTTAAATTATTGGAAATTTTGGCTAAATTATTGGAAATTTGTGTAACTTATCATCATTTCCTAAAAATGAAAAAAAATTCCGATAAAGGAAGAAAATTTCCCGAAAATGAATAAAATTGATGACAATTTCCCAGGAAATAGAAAAAAGTTTCCAAAACCCAAAGAAAATTACCGGAAAATGAAAGAAATTAGAAACAATTGCCTAAAATCGAAGGGATTTAAAGAAAATTACCCGAAAATAAAAAAAAAGAAGCGCAAAAATCGAAAACAATAGCCCGACAATTGCCGAAAAATAATGGAGGAAAATGGAAGAAAAGTGCCCGAAAATTAAAGAAATTTCCCGAACTTTTCTTCTTCTTTTGTGTGTGTGTGTGTGTGTGTAGGAGAGGGGGACACAAAATCACGCTAAGATACAAAACAAAACATACAAATGATATAATTTGGACAAAGGTGTGTGTGTGTGTTGGGGGAGTTTTCCTTGGTCCGCCAAAACCCAAAGAAAATTACCAGAAAATGAAAGAAATTAGAAACATTTGCCTAAAATCGAAGGGATTTAAAGAAAATTACCCGAAAATAAAAAAAAAGTAGCGCAAAAATCGAAAACAATAGCCCGACAATTGCCGAAAAATAATGGAGGAAAATGGAAGAAAAGTGCCCGAAAATTAAAGAAATTTCCCGAACTTTTCTTCTTCTTTTGTGTGTGTGTGTGTGTGTGTGTGTAGGAGAGGGGGCACAAAATCACGGTAAGATACAAAACAAAACATACAAATGATATAATTTGGACAAAAGTGTGTGTGTGTGTGTGTTGGGGGAGTTTTCCCTTGGTCCGCCAAAACCCAAAGAAAATTACCAGAAAATGAAAGAAATTAGAAACATTTGCCTAAAATCGAAGGGATTTAAAGAAAATTACCCGAAAATAAAAAAAAAAGTAGCGCAAAAATCGAAAACAATAGCCCGACAATTGCCGAAAAATAATGGAGGAAAATGGAAGAAAAGTGCCCGAAAATTAAAGAAATTTCCAGAACTTTTCTTCTTCTTTTGTGTGTGTGTGTGTGTGTGTGTGTAGGAGGGGGACACAAAATCACGGTAAGATACAAAACAAAACATACAAATGATATAATTTGGACAAAAGTGTGTGTGTGTGTGTGTGTGTGTTGGGGGAGTTTTCCCTTGGTCCGCCAAATAACGCCTATGCTTTATGGGCCTTAGGCTAGGCCTATCATATATTGAGTGGTATGTTGCAAACAATACTAACGGCCTGTTTATTAGAACAGAGATGCAAAACAACCCTGTATGCCTAGATTGCTAAATTTCCGACTCTAGGCTAATTTCCGACTCGGGGCACTTGTCCTTTTTTCTCATAGTTATGGCCTGATGGTACTGCATGCGTTCATATGTGTCTTTATACATATTTGTATACCAAAAACCATATTATGTACCTGCTCGTATATCATTGTCATATACTCTATAACCAATGCTGACTACTGACGATCGACATATAATACTGAAACTTTGAAAAATGAGTAATGTTTCGTGAGATTTTAAATGTTTGTCTCACATCGCAAGACTGAATTAGGCCCAGTTCACGTGTGATACTTGCAGACTTGGCAGATGGATGTTTGCTTCATAGTAAAAAGGCCGAGCATCAAAGAATACTGAGTTCGTTAACCTCAAATTATATCTGGAGATAGTGTGCAAGAAATACACGATCTATCCTGCTAAGGAATTTCATGTGCGAGGTGAGTTAACTAGAATAGAATGGCATTTGTATTAAAACATGTTACAGATAAACATTTATTTTAATTTGGTAAGACCTTCGCGAATGTATAGACCTACTTATTTACAGCTGTATTGCTTAGAATAAACGCAATATAATTACCTCAAATCATATTTAAATTTACCTCAATTCATTAATAAAAAAAATAATAAAAAAATGTTAACATGCCCTAAAAATCCGCTAGATATTTAGCATTTGATAACTTTCTGGGCAGTGCGCAACTTAAAATTATTGGCCCATTTTGACCGATTTTATGAAATGTTTTGTGAGCTACCGGAAGAAGGGGGTGGGGGGGGGGGGGACGATTTTAAAGCAGTATGTTGCTTCTAAATATTCATAGGCTTTTCATGATATTCAGAAAATCAGAATAGGAAGATGCTTTTTAAATGAAAGGTTTCGTCCCGTAAATGCATTCAGATGTACAGTGAACGCCGCCGTGTTGGTAACGTCATTTCCGGTTTTAAATTTCCCCTATATTAATAGCGAGATATATGCGATGTTAACGATCACACATCCTCCGGACCGAACTTCGGGGCCTAAATGTCTGTATGTGTTATCGATAACATCACAGATTTCTCGCAATCAATAAGGAAATTAGAAAACCGGAAGTGACGTTAAGAACACGGCGGCGTTCACTTCTGAATTTATTTACAGGACCATACCTTTCCTTTAAATGAAAGTATACATTTGTTGTATATCATTCGATCTTAAAGCAGCCTACATGTGAATGAGAAAATGACACTTGAATTGACGAAAAATACCCAACTTAAAATAAAGTCTGGTTGAAATGGGAAAATGACACTTGAATTGACAAAAATGTAACCAACTTGGATTAAAGAGTCTGGTTGAAATGGGAAAATGACACTTGAATTGACAAAAATGTAACCAACTTAGATGAAAGAGTCTGGTTGAAATGGGAAAATGACACTTGAATTGACAAAAATGTAACCAACTTAAATTAAAGAGTCTGGTTGAAAGCTATCTGAAATATTTTGCCATTAAGCAAACAACCCCGCTAGCACATAACTAATATATATATTTTTTTACTAGCACATATCTAATAAATCACACAGCTCTAACACGACATCATAGAGCAAAAGACGTGATGAAATTCCAAGCTCAATTTGTTGTTTATTAAAACATATCATCAATCTTAATCCTTTATCCCACTCGTAGTGATACTGAGAATGGAGAGCTTAATCATTCTTTAAACAACACAACGTCAGTTGGAAAGAAAACAAAAGTTTTGAACCATTCGCAATCTTAACTTGTAAATGGTAGACGCGGAATCTTACAACGCAGGCAAAATCACGATTGTGAAAAATTCGTTTTAACACATGATTCGTTGAAGGCCGAGTGTAATTAAACACCGCATATTAGAATCACACCAATAGGCACGGAATTAAAACTACGTTTAGTCAGTCTCGGAGTTGAAACTTAGATGGCACGAAGTGACTTCATAAGTCCCTGCTATTAGTAGCACACAAAGAGGATCATTGACGAGTCTGCACTTAATAAATTCAATGCTCTTATTTTCTCAAGGATAGAAAATGATGTTCATGTGTTTTTTTTTGTTGCAAATAACTCTGCGATTGTTAAACCTATGGTATCGTGTACGTTTTGCATTGTGTCTGCATCGTGACGGAATTTACTTTGGATTAGTAAAATGACTATCTAAGTTGAGCTATGCGTACAATTTAAACCTTTGATATACGATTGTTTAAAAAAGAAAGAATTTTGTTTGAGAGGGACCTGAGATAGCTCCTTCAGTATTTATTTTTAGAGACTGGCAGAACCAATCGTTTGACGAAGGCTGAATGATAAATCACTACAAGGATTTCTCACAGATTCAATAAACCTTCATCGACGCTGCCTCCGCGATCTTCTCCGACTTGTTATGAAACTGAACAAAATAATCTAGAATGATTTTTGCTCCTACGATTTGAAGACCGCTAGAAAACCAAACCAAACCAAAATAACACTGCGCTACCTTCTGCGAGTACTGAGGGAATTTCTTCTTCTTGAAATGTACATTAATAAAAGTTTAGTCTGCTGTATTAACCACGGTAGCAAAGGAGGACTATTTTCTTTGATTTTGGAATGATTGCTGCTTTCTATGCTGGTTCCAGATTTTGATGACTTGGACAGCTGTCACACCAGCTCATATCGCAAGCCCTTGGTTTATACTCAAAATAGCTCGTTCTGTGAAGCAACGAACCGAATTTTACCATTTCCTTTTAGATGTGCAAGGATTACGGTTGCTTTTGAATATATTAAAAAAGTTATGTTATAATTTGAATTAATCAATTGCCCAGGCTTCAAAGGTAAATACGAAACAAGGATTGTTTGATAAAGACTGTACATTTTTTTCTTTGCTGTTTTAGCAATTTGAAGGTTTCCTGTGAAACTTTCTCGATTTTCAATGTCATGAGATTATTCGTTTTGTGGAAACACAGTATGTAAGTTAAATGCGTAGGTGCAGCCGAGAAGGAAATCTGAATTTATATTCAAATTACAGTCTCTTTCATTTTTTATTAATTAGAGGCTGGTTTCAATTAAATCGGAAAAGAGATTTTATTCTGAACTATTTTGTTTAAATTCCTTGATCGTTCGTAAAGTTGAAAAATGGCAGCGAGCCATGTGTTTCAACACAGGAGCATCGTGTTCTAAGAGGGCACATCTTCCAATGTTTGAATGATAAATTAGACAGGAAAAAAAGAACCTTGAAAAGAGATTTCTTCGCTGCAGTTTATGAGAATACATTGAAAACCTGGGACCCTCAAAGGGATTGCTGCGGAAATTGTTTGGCTTCTCTATGTTTACATTCTCAGTTTCTTTTTTATGAATGGAACTTGTTTTGTGATCACTCTTTTCCCAAATGGGTATTTGGTGACTTCCGCGTGGATGATTATCTTTTTGGAGGGACAATGGAATTAATTCGGATTATATCATTCGCCATTTCGTGCACATTGGTAAGTTTTCTTAGTTTCTTTTCTTGTTTGGAGCTGTTCCATGTTTCTGAGCAGATTTAATCACTCTTCTACTTTCACGATTCAACGTTGTGGTGTCTTTTAAAGGTCAAATACGGTTTCACAACCGTGACTGGTGAAAAAAGACACATATTTTTGCACTTGTTTTTACTTTTATACTGGAGAAGGTTAATGTTAGCAAAAAATCAGTAGATAAGTATTGATGAGCGTGGCCGGAAGGGGTTGAGTGGGGTGCGTCGTGGGGACTTCTGTCGTTATTTGGCAGCCTGACTGAGGTGGCGCCCGTGAATTGTAACCCTGAAGTTGTACCCGAATTCAGTCAATTGCATATACTCGGCTTACTATCATTCAAGGTTCAGATATTCATGGCACTTTTTATTTTTAAGCACAAATATCTTTTTGACTCGAAAGCGCACTTCCGTACGTCTCATTTTGGCGTCAGGCCACTGCTGCACTCTCTTTCCCAACCGAGAGCTTGAGGGTCGCCACAATGTGGGGAATACGAGAATCCTGGTTGGACCACGGACGTTAAATAACTGTTGAGGTCTCCATAGTCTGATCAAGGTGGGACGATATTCACTTAATCACGATCTTGTACAGAAAACACGGTTTGAAGGTTGGTTTTATACTGCCAACTCAGACTGTAAATTACCGGAGCTAAAAATTCACATCTTGTTGAAGAGATGATGTCGATTGGTATATAGGCAATAAGTTTTTGGTGCACGACATATAGTACTGAGATTTCGCAAGGAACTGATAAGTAAGCAAAGCTAGGAAGCCAATTTTCTTAAAGTATTAGTTCAGTGGTCAAGCATGTTTATCCTATATGAAAGAGGACTTCGAAAGAAACAAAATGGTGAAGAAAGCATTCAAAAATCTTATTCGGTTAAGGAGATATTTAAGTTTAAAAAGTTTGGTAGCATTTGTGTAGAAACGACTGAAATCAGACTAGTCATAGCCTCAGATTCCTCAAAGTCTTTATGTATTCTATCATATTTTGTCCTGCGATTTTGTGGATTAAAAACCATGGGCTATGTCAAAAAAGTAGTAAAACCGAATCTAGGAAAGGTATTTATATTATACCACCTGGGAAAAGTTTGAGGGAAAATAATTTAAATAGTGAAAAATTGAATAAACTTTCTTTAAAATGCATAAAGACTTTGAGAAATCTGAGGCTGTGACATCACAACTAGTCTGATTTCAGTCGTTTCTACAGAAATGATACCAAACTTTAAAGTGAAATATCTCCTTAACGGAATGAGAATTTGTAATGCTTTCTTCACCATTATGTTTCTTTTGAAGTCCTCTTTCATTTAAGATGAGCATTCTTGACCACTGAAGTAACTGACTAATCCTTTAACTTGTCACCGCGTAGAGAGTGAGACCAAGTTAAACCAGACTTTAGCGACGTTCGTTCAATTGTTTTAAAGTTGTTTAGTTCACAACCCAGTAAACACAAAAATGTTTTAAAAACATCATGAAAACATTTTGTTTAGAATTGTGGAAATGTTTTTTTTTATGTCATTTTGTGGTGTCATAAAAATGTTTTATAAGATAAAAAAAAAAAAAAACGGTTTTTAAAAACATGAAAATGATATAAAAAAAACATTTTTTGCATAACATTATATGAAAAATGTTATAGTAATGTTTTTATGATACCACATTTTGATATTATTAAAACATTATAACACAAAATGTTATAAAGACGTTTTGTGTTTCGTGGGAAATTAGCAAAAAGATGCAAATTCCATCAAAATTGGTTAAAAGTTGAGTAAAAATACAAACCTTGAAACATTTGATTAAAAATTTATGAACAATTGCTTAGAAAACCTTCAAGAAACAAGAAAATAGCGAAGATTTTCATCAAAATTTTGGCCGTTGTTTAGCCTTTAAAAGTTGCATTTAAATGCAAGTGTTTATCCTGATTTGTTGTCAAGTCTGCATGTGCATGCTTTTCTATGTCTTATATAAATCCTTTATTTGTTAAATCATGTACCAATTGCTTTAAGCATTGAAGCTTTCAGACAAAAAGGTTTTTGATCTTAATGATCTGCCCCTCCCCCCGCCCCCTGCGCAATCAACATCAACATATTCAAATACTGAAATCCCGCGCAATCAACATCAACGTATTCAAATACTGAAATCCCGCCCAATCAACATCAACATATTCAAATACTGAAATCCCGCCCAATCAACATCAAGATATTCAAATACTGAAATCCCGCCCAATCAATATCAACATCAACATATTTAAATGCTAAATTCCCAACCAATCAAAACATCAAAATAGTCAAATACTGAAATCCCGCCCAATCAAAAAATCAACATATTCAAATACTGAAATCTCATTTCAAACATCAACATATTCAAATAATGAAATCCCGCCCAATCAACATCAAGATATTCAAATACTGAAATCCCGCCCAATCAATATCAACATCAACATATTTAAATGCTAAATTCCCACCCAATCAAAACATCAAAATAGTCAAATACTGAAATCCCGCCCAATCAAAAAATCAACATATTCAAATACTGAAATCTCATCCCAAACATCAACATATTCAAATAATGAAATCCCGCCCAATCAACATCAACATATTCAAATAATGGAATCCCGCCCAATCAACATCAACATATTCAAATACTGAAATCCAGCCCAATCAATATCAACATCAACATAGTCAAATACTGAAATCCAGCCCAATCAACATCAACATATTTAAATACTGAAATCCCGCCCAATCAACATCAACATATTGAAATACTGAAATCCCGCCCAATCAACATCAACATATTTAAATACTGAAATTAAATAAATAAATACTAAGAAAGTTTTCAGTATCTTTCTTTTCATACATCACAAATTGAGTTTTAGTTTTTAAAGTTTAGTTTACACTTTTAGGCACATGCCAGGGAAAGCACACGTAAGTTACCTTAAACTGTTTGTTTTATTTGCCAGATATTTAAAATATATAAAAAATCCTTAAATATTAATACTCTCAAAATATGTTAAAGGCTGAACTCCATATTCAAAAGTTTTATGCTCATTTTATTAAGAAATAAGGGAGAAATTTATGACGACTAAACAACGACGTTAAACATAATTAGCCATACACTAAAATTTTGATTAGTCAAAATGCACTCAAGTAGTCGTACGATACAATATTTTCACAAATTTAGGCCATAATTAGTCAAAATGGTATTGTACGACTAATAAAGGCAATCTATCGTAACTAACATGTGGCGGCGTACAATTTATTGCAAAACGATACTGATTGACCTATCAATGTAAGTACACACTGTACCATTGTGTTTCGACCAATCAAAATACAGGATTTGAATTTCATTAACGTTGTACGTTAGAGACGACAACTGGCCTTTAAATGCATTTTGACTAATTAAAATTTACAGTGTAGTTAAAATAATGCAAGAGCGTGAAAGGATTAACCGCTCTCTATAAACAAGAAATAAAACAACGGCACACCTGCCAGCAAAATAAGTTTTCTTAAAGATTTTTAAGTTGTCTTCTCTTTCATCACAACTTTTACATACATTATAGGATGTAGGGGTCAAGCAAGTCCATCTAATATGCAAGAGGACTTTAAAAGAAACAAAACGGTGAAGATAGCATTCAAATATCTTATTCTGTTATAAGGAGATATTTAAGTTTGGTATCATTTGTGTAGAAACGACTGAAAGCAGACTAGTTGTGACGTCATTGCCTCAGATTCCTCATTAATCTTTATGCCCTACTATATTTTGAAATTTGTCCTGCGATTTTGTGACATAAAAACCATTGTATAGTCACGAAAGTAATAAAACAGAATCTTTTGAAGATAATTATAATTTAACATCTGAAGAAAGTTCGAGGGAAAATAATTCAAATAGGAAAACAGATAAATTAATTTTCTTTGAAATACATTAGCAATTGTTAAGAATGTGAAGATGAAGGTGCCAACTTGAACCTTTAATATCAGACTTACAACAACAGTCATTTTTGCACATAAGACAAAGCTTTCAACTTGAATATCTCCTTAACAGCTGAACAGATTCAATAAGATTTTGGATTGCTTTCTTCACCATTGTGTTACATTTAATTTCTTCTTTCATGTAAGAAAAATGTGCCTGACTGAACTATAAACTTTAAAACTTTGATTAGTCATACCTCGGAAACTACGGTGCTTAGGTCGTTGTTTAAAGATCTGGACAGGTAGCAAGAACTTGAACTTAATTGGAAGAAAATACGCTATAAACTATGAAAATAGCAAAAAACTTCGGAATTTTATGTTAACTTCTTATTTTTCAATCCTGCCAAATTTTGAGCACGGGAGCAACAATGTAAGTTGGATTTTGACTCTTCATCATAAACTCTATCAAAATTTAGCAGGAGAAAACATTAAACAAAATAATTACGTTAAAGGAGCACTAGACCGAGAAGTTAGGGCGCTGGTTTTTGCGAATTTCACAAATATTTCATCCACAACAGATCGATAAATTTCATGCATCTATAGCCCACAGACGACGTGAGGGCTAAGGTCACTTGAATTTCATATTAACCAGAAAATTGTAATACCGTTGCGTGCCAGATCAGGGAGTTTCTAAATGGCAACTCTATGGCCAGATAAACATTTTTTTGAGGGGGGGGGGGGAGGGGGAGGGGGGAGGGGGACCCTAAAAATAGGCCCTCGCTTTTCGGTCTAGCGCTCCTTTAAAGATTTTGAGCTGTCCTTACCTTCATTCATCACATTTTGCATATATTAAAAATTCCTCAACACTTTGATTAGTAATAACTCGGAAAATACAGATAATATCAAGACTCCTCTGTTTAGAATTAAAAGCTCTTTGTTTTGAGGTGCCTTGAGCTGACAAAGACCAATCGCGGGATAAAGATATATATTGTGGGGTCAAAATTTGTCTCCACATGTCGCCCACCAACCAATTCAAACAGGTTGAGTGAGTTACTATGTTTCGCGGTTGTCTCTCATGCCGCAAACCCATGCAACTTACTGCATTTGACACAAAATTTATTCAACCATTGCCGCATCCTACGATTATCAGATATGGCACGATCACTGCACTTTTCAATTCTCTTTCTGCCAATTCTGCCTGTTCATGTACTTTAAAAGACTGGTCTGCTCTTTCTGATGAATATGAAACATCTACCTGTCTATACACCAGCTACGAAGAGTTCCGCTGCAGCCACGAAGTGTTCCGCTGCAGCCACGAAGTGTTCCGCTACAGCCACGAAGAGTTCCCCTGTATCTACGAAGAGTTCCCCTGCAGCTACGAAGAGTTCCCCAGCAGCTATGAAGAGTTCCCTGCAGCTATGAAGAGTTCCCCTGCAGCTACGAAGAGTTCCCCTGCAGCTACGAAGAGTTCCCCTGCAGCTACGAAGAGTTCCCATGCAGCTACGAAGAGTTCCCCAGCAGCTACGAAGAGTTCCCCAGCAGCTACGAAGAGTTCCCCTGCAGCTACGAAGAGTTCCCCAGCAGCTACGAAGAGTTCCCCAGCAGCTACGAAGAGTTCCCCAGCAGCTACGAAGAGTTCCCCTGCAGCTACGAAGAGTTCCCCAGCAGCTACGAAGAGTTCCCCTGCAGCTACGAAGACTTCCCCTGCAGCTACGAAGACTTCTCTGCAGCTACGAAGAGTTCCCCAGCAGCTACGTTACACACCACTGCTCGCACAAAACATATAGCAATACTATCAGATCATGGATGGATTTAATTTCACCTATGCTACTCAAATGGTGATATTGAGCCTACTGGATGACTGGGTTAACGATTTGTAAAAAATCTGAAATTCAGATTATTTTTTTTATCATGGCCAAGTTCCACGGTGAGAGGAGGTTTTTTACATTTTGAAGCAAAGACCTGTTTTTAAAGATATATGGACAGGCACCAACAGCATCAGCTAAAATGATTGAAACTTTAACAGCATTTTAAAGCTTACATAATATTTTGTGACCTCAGAATGGAAGGACTAGAACATTGCTTATGTTAACTTTTTGTTTTTCGAACCATCCCTAAATATTTTCATGTTGGCTATGGTGAATAGGAAATTGAATGTTATTAATATAACCTTGAGCCAGATTTAGCAGTACGCAATTTGAGAACATTTGATATTTGAAATTTGGGAAATAAGTATAAAGAATTACATTAAAGAATTTTAGTTCTAATGCTGTTCACACATACTTTTTGAGCATGCTGAAATGTTTTACAAACTTTGATTTGTCATAACTTAAAGAAAGAAAGAAAATCAACCAGTTGTGATTGATCAACTATATCAACGGCAAAATTTGGACCTTATTAAGAATCTTTATTATTGTTGCAGAAACGGCTGAATAAATAACTAATGATATATTTAACAAATGACCGTCTGAAGTTATGAAGGGTACACCAATTTCAAGATTATAAAATGAGTTAAGTGGTCCTCGCGTTGATATAGAAAGGACAATGATAGGACAACATTGCAAAGAAATTATTCAAATATCTCGTACAATGTCTATGGACATATGACAATTTCTAAAAACTGTTATTTTAAAGCTGATAATTATTTATACATATATACTTCATAACTTTTGTGGATGCTGAAAATTGTTACAAACTTTGATTTCTTATAAAAACTATAACTTAGTACTATTGTGACATACATGTCCATACATAGTGGGCGTCACACCTCCCTGATTATCGTAATTATAATTTGGTAATAATAATGCATACTGATTCAGACCTTGGCCTAAAGTAATGCTAACTTGGTAAGCTTATCAAAATGTTTGTTGACTCTTACCTCATAATTGATTTTTACCATATAGTACACTATTTAACCAGTTATGATTGATCAACTGTATCAACGGCAAAATTTGGACCTTTTTAAGAATCTGTAATATTATTGCAGAAACGGCCGATTGAAAGGTGCGATAAGGATATTCAGTTACAATTTTTTGATTGGATGGAATTTCAACCAATTGCTATTCGTGCCTTTTTCGATCATATTTTGCCCTATACTAATAATTACAGCGACGTAAAATAACTAGCTTTCTTGTGTGGCCGAATGGGTAAGGCTAAAATCCTGAATATTTTATTTTGTGCCAAACGTAAGGAGTTCGAAACTCGTCCAGGCCAATTTTTTTTCTCGTCTTTTCTACTCATTTGAATTAAAACATAGAGCTTTTAACTGTGATAATTTCAATTAATAGCCTCAATATTAAACTAACGACGAATTTATTCAGCTCTGTTTAACTCAGACATTTCAGGTTACCACACATACATACCGTACTACAACGTGCGTCATCGTACATACACTGTATAGTACTAGGCCTATGAGCTGCACTTTTCTATCAGTGAGCAATTGTAAAACGTTGATGACGTGTGTAAGTACCAGACATGTACTTACTGAGGTCATTGTGATTTGTTATGAGACGATTGCGTCTTTTTAACAAATGACCTTCTGACAGTCAGAATTCATGAAGGATACAACAATTTCAAGATTATAGAATGAGTTTAGTGGTCCTCGCGTTGGTATAGAAAAAAACAATGAAAGGACAACATTGTGAAGAAATTATTCAGATATCTCGTATAATATCTATGGACATGTGACAATTTATAAAAACTGTCATTTTAGAGGTGATAATTATTCAAATATATATATATATATATATATATATATATATATATATATATATATATATATATATATATATATGTGTATATGTATATATATATATAGATATATATATAGATATATATATATAGATATATATATATATATATATATATATATGTATATATGTATATGTATATATATATATATATATATATATATATATATATATATATATATATATATATGTATATATATATATATATATATATATATATATATATATATATATATATATATATATATATACATATATATATATATATATATATATATATATATATATGTATATATATATATATATATATTTATGTATATGTATATATATATATGTATATATATATATATATATATATATATATATATATATGTATATATATGTATATATATATTTTTATATGTATATATATATTTTTATATGTATATATATATATATATATATATATATATATATATATATATATATATATATATATATGTAAATATAATATATATATATATATATATATAAATATATATATATAAATATATACTTCATCACTTTTGTGCTGAAAATTGTTAGAAACTTTGATTTGTCATATACCTGAAAAAACTTCCAACTTAGTGCTATTGTGAGCATTTAAATACTGTTCTGGTGCTCTTTCATTTGGATACAAAAACTCTGTCCATATACCTGATAATTATGATTATAATTTACTAATAAGAATGCATACTGAATCAGGCGTTGACTTAAAGTCATGCATAACTCGAATACTCGAGAAGCTTATCAAAATGTCTGTTGACTCTTACCTCATAATTTATTTCCACTATATAGTACACTAATCAACCAGTTATGATTGATCAACTGTAGCAACGGCAAAATTTGGACCGTCTTAAGGGATCTTCATGATTGTCGCAGAAACGAATGAGTAAATAGCTAATGATACATTTAACAATTGACCTTCTGACAGTCTGAATTAATGAAGGATACACCAATTTGAAGATTATAAACAGGATAAAGTGGGTTTTGTGGTCCCGGACATTGATATTAAAAGGACAATGAAAAAAGAACATTGTGAAGAAATATTCAAATACCTCGTATACATCTATGGGCACGTGACAATTTTTAGAGCTGATAATTATTTGTTGAATTTTTAAAATAATATAATTAATTTTTGAGTTATGACTGATTAAAGTTTGATCATTTTTTAATTCATGCGAAAATGATGAATTACTTACTGGGCAGACAGCTCAAAATCTTTATGTAATTCTTTAAATTTCTTTTCTGAATCATAGTAACTAACAATAGTGGGAAATTCTTTTGGTAAGAAATTGCTGCACCACTTCATAGAATTATGACAAACATTTAAACAGTCTAGGATTTGCAAAGGAAATACCAAAATCGCCCTGTAATGCACTATAAAACGATGTCGGAACCACGGCGCCAAAGTGAGGGGGAGAGGGGGGGGGGGGCACTGCGCCTATAGCCCTAGAGTAAGGGGCAGAAGGTGTCCTTTTGAAATTGTGCGGACGGGGGAAGGAGGTGTCCTTTTGAAAGTTGAGGGAGGATCGGGCATCAGGCGCTCTTTTGAAATTTATTTGAAATTATTTAAGGCCATTCTTGAAGCTTGAAAACAAATAGAAATCCACTCACTCACAAATACTACATAATACGTACGGGTTGTTACATGCATTTAGTATTTATTTGACACAAAACATATTATTTACCAGAGGCACCGACACTGTAAGCCGTGGTGGGAGGGGGCATGTCCCCAATAATTTTCTAAGCAGCAATTTTCAAAAGAAGCCTTTTACCTATTTGTCCGATGGGTAATTGTCAACATTGATCCTGGCTCCCAAATCTCACACCCATCAGCCCATAGGCGGAATTTGCCCACCGAAAGTTGGGAAAAGTCAAAAGAGTGTGTTTGTATGTTTTTTGTGGGGAGAAGTGAGGGGGCTCACAAATCACGTTAATCACATCACATCACCATAGAAAAGTACCCCGCTTTTGGACAAAAAGTGAGGGTGGAGAAGTGCCCCATTTCTTCCCCAAATCCCGTCTATGTTCAACCATATGTGTAGGAACCATGGGACAGCGGGCACGTTTCCTCCACAATTTCGAAAATTGACAAGTTCCCTTAAAAAAAAAAAGTTATCTTCAACTACTGTCAAAAGAGCGCCCTTGAACTTGATTTTCCTCCCCTTTCCCTTTCTCCGAGCTCCTTCCGACACCCATGGCGCTTTGGGTCCCATAAAAAAGATATTGCAGTGTCATTGTTCAGGGCTAGACCCAAATTGATTTTGCCCAGAAGTTGTAAGGTTTACCCATGCAGCCATGCACACTTCCGGGCATTTCCAGCTTTTTGTTGCGCCACTGCTAATCAAACTTGTATTTCTTTCCTAACAACCCCAGCCTACCCACCCCAAAACATATACTGAGCTACTACATCATTGATGTTGTGGCATCACATCGATATTAATGCTAACGCTTGCATTTCCAAAAAAATTAACATCAAACATGGATTTCTTTCCTAACAACTCCAGCCCAGCGCTACTCGAAATAAAAATATAAAAAAACAAGCAGAAAAACACAAAACAAACAGGTTTGTTACCACCCCAAAATGTATTCATTGATGTTTTAGTTTATTAAGCTTTTTTTTGCCATAATTGCGTTGTAAATTATGGTAAATTATCAGTTGATTATTATACTCAAGAATTTAATTTCAATCCAATTATTATTATCTTTAATCACTTCAGTTGATATCAAAAGGTCAGTTAGTCCATGACCAGATTTTAATTGTCATTCTGTCTATGACATTATGTTATATGAAGCGACTGTCACATTCTGTCTATGACATTATGTTATATGAAGCGACGGTCACTTTCCTTTTAAAAAAATGCCTAATATTAATTAAGGATTGTTAAGTGCCGGGAGATTGCATTTCCTGGAACCAATTGTCTTCTTGCTCCACCAATCTGAAACCCCTTCAGAATATTCAAACCTATATATTTAACCAGAAGTGGCAGGGATCCATTTTCTGCACAAACAAAAAAGGACATTTACAAGGTGGTAAGGGCCACGCGGTTAGAGGGCATCACAATTTGTATTAATAATATCAATAATCAATAATATATGTATTTTACCTTCATACATTCTCGTTATGTCTGTATGTTGGGGAGCTGTAAAACACATAATGATGGCAAAGCAATTGTGTTCAGGTGTTTGTTAGTTTGTCAACGGATTGTAGATAATTTTTGAAAAGGGGGAAGGGATAGAAAAAGGACTGCGTGGAATATGAAAAGCGCAGGGTGGAAGGAACTTGGAGCCATGGTGGACAGAAGTAGGGGCGTGGTGGGTCACCTCTCTGAAAAAGATTTACTAGGGCAGTAAGGCTTGATCTTTTCTGAGATGTAATCAAACCCAATATATATTACAAGCAATATTACGTTTTGTAGCACTACAGCACATCCTATACACTCAATAGAATACCTTTGTTTTGAATGTATCTCCAAAATTGCATCTAGCAGTCTGGGCTATATATGATTACTTTCTACATTCTATAACAAATAAGGCCAGGATTGTTTAAGTTCTGAATTTTCTTAAACAAAAGAACAAACGTCATTCAAAAGGCGTCACGGGAGGTTTAGAACAAACTGACAAAGGGCTGATTGAATTTCGTGTTCTTTTGTAATGATCGTATCATTATCATGGTAATCATGACAAATTTCGGTATCATATAGCTCCATGGCAGCATGGTATTATGAACGGGAGTAGTTCCGTTGCAAGACAAATTTGAAAATGTTTGAGTAATTATATGCATGCCTGAAAATTCAAACAATTATCATATAACCAATTATTTATCGCTTTCGGCAGGATTTTTTTCTTTATTTTTATGTTAACTTTTAAATTCGAATGCATTTTCGGAGTATACTTACAACACGTACAACAAAAATAATTTTGACAATGTTCCTGGCAGCTTATTGAGCATATGTTTGCTATGCATGTCACAAATATATATACATTTACCCGTCGATATAGCACGTTTAATTTGTGAGTTTCATTGATGAGTATAGGTAGCATTATCTAAATTGCTTAAAAATCCATTAAAATAATGAAAATAGCAATCTAATATAGAAGGGTTGGTGAAGAAATGGCGACTTTACGGTTCATTAACTGCTCGATTGCAAATGCTGGAGCGAAGAGCTTTAGGAGCAGCGTATTCATTGATTCCCCATTATTCATTGTCATTGCACGGAACGGCTGGTCTGGTGGTAGGCAGGTAGGAAAGGGATTCCATGCCATGCTATAAAGGCACACATTTGAATGTATTGCGCGCGGAGAGGTGATAATTTGCATTGGCGTGGGGGCTGAAAGTTTTCATTTTCAATTTTGGTTATGTAATCCCCCTCCCACCCCCTACAGAAACAACATATATAAGTACATTCTTTTGCTCCAATACATTTTCAAGGAACTCTTTGGAAAATAACAACATTTTGTAGTTAAAATGCTTAACTGGGATCATAAAATAAATTTTTAGGTACAATAAACATGATAAACAGATATGCAGGTGCGCTAGTACACTATTTTGACTTCGATTAAAATGTTATAAAATATAAGATTTATCAACGACCTCAAATAAACATTGACTACTAATTCCCGAAAATAAAGACTTCCCGGGAAAATGGGGGGAAACTGCCACTTGAGACTGTGAAAGGATTTCTCCTTCCCACGGCTGCATGCTTTATTCTGTAATTTCCGATTGGAATGTAAAATTGAGGAGAAATTATTAACATCAAATTGTTCAAACTGAAGGGAAATTTGTTAACATTATTGGAGAGAATTTGGCAACATTTCCTTAAATTTGAAGAAATTTCCAGAAAATTGACAAATAATTCCCGAAAAGGAAGGAAATCTCCAAAATATTGATAGAAAGTTTCCAAAAAATCAAAGAGAATTGCCCAAAAATGTAGGAAATTTCCCATTTTCACCTGACCTGGCTGAGAGGATTTCTTTTTTTCGGATTTCTCCTTTTCAGCTTTTCGGTTCTATGATATTTTCCCAGTTGTGTGAGTTTAAATTTTGAAATAATATTGGTAATATTGAAGGGAAATTTGGGAAATTTATTGGAAAGTTTGGTAAAATTATTGGAAATTTTGGAAAAATTTGGCAACTTTCAAAAATTGCAGGTGAATCTCCGATAGTGCTACTTTGACAAAAGTGGGGGAGCTGAAGTGCACACTTTTGTGGCTGGCCCCCAGCCCTATCCGTTTCCTACGCCTATGATCAGATGATGATTTGGTGAAAATTGAATGTCTGGATGAGAGGTTTTGGCCATCTGCATTGACTCCGTTCTTCACCTGTTCACAGCCCTTTGGTGTGTCGTATTTATTCATCCAATCGTCATCTAACTGCCCAACTGTAAAAGATATTCAAAGCATGTTTTTCGTAACCTGGATTTTAAAAACAAAATTTCAAGATTCATGCGGAGATTTTGAGTTTGTCTTTGCACAGTTACAATCCCATATCAAATATTATCATGCACATGCTGTATTGATATACATAATCTTTTTTTTTTTTTTTTTTGAATCAAAAATCGAGATTCGGGAATATAATGGGGAATTGTGGTGTATCTGTGTTAGATTGATATGATTTTGGTAACTTTCTCAAATAGCGTCTATTGAAACTTTTAGGATTTATTTTTATGATCTCTATTTGCATACTTTGCATACTATCAAATAGAATATGACATAACAAATAATGTCAATATTTGTTCATCAACAAATATTTTATTTACCGCATAACATGTATACAAACATTTGAAAGGAAATGACAAAGAAATTCCATTACTAATATAATTGAGGATAGAAATAAGTCGATCTTGTGAGTCAGCTATGCACAATTTTGTATTTTGATAATTAAACTCCGCCCCAAATATGGCTATGGGTACACTGTTAGACACTGCCGCTTTGCAGCCGGGATAACGTCATCGGGCCGCCGGCAGCTAAAAGCTGCCGTTTTCCCGCCAGGATAACGCCAACGGGCCGCCGACGGCTAGACGTTATCGCTTTGCCGTCAGGATGACGTCAGCGGGCCGCCGACGGCTTTCGTACTGTGCACCGGCACGACCAATTGTGGGGCGTAAGGGCATTTGCTTGGAGGGTCAAACCTACTAAGTGAGTCTAAGCAGTAAGCCTATTGTCGATTTATAGGAAGGGTCAAAATGTCTTTCTGGTTCCAGAAAATAATGAAAAGGAAAAGAACGAGAAACATTTTCCATTTTAACATCCTTTTCATCTTCCCTAGGATGGACAATGGATTAAGAACGGAATAGGAAAATTACACAAATTATGATCTGAGCAAGAAACATTAGTGAAAATCATTAACCACTCGCCCCACCGCTCGTCGCTGCCCACGGCGAGCCATGCATACTGCTTGTTCAAATGCGCCTACGTTCTCATCGCTTGAGCAGTTCAACCTATTTCTATAGATCAAATAAATAAGACCAGTTTTATTTTAGGGCTCTTTCTGAAATTAATATTGTGTTGTGTATGGAACGTTATACAACACAATAGCTGAATTGATATAACCTCGTAAAAACTGTGCAAACAAAGAGGTTTATACTGCAATATAAATCTACCAATATAATGCGCTATATATAACTCAACAAATTGATTGCGCATTCAAAGCATATTGAGCTGTCTAACAGATAAAGGAAGCGTTTAACATAAATCGCATGTTGGTTGTTGTCAGGTTGTAGGGCTGTAGGGAGGTTTGTTAGTTTTTGCACTTTGAAGCTGCTTTCTTATTGAACAAATAGATTGAACCGACAGCGTTTATTTCATCCCCCTGGGAGAAATCACCTGTTCCTTGTCAGATATTAGGAGGAAAAATGACAATTTGATGATTGCATATTAGTTATCATTATTAAACACAGTAGCATCATTTTAGCTCCACCCATTACACAGATTGTAATGAGTGGAGCTTGTCAAATCGTACGTGAGCTCCCATATGTGCCTGTACAAAGTTTTGTGTTAAAATGCATCTCCTCATACAGTCATAGGTTGGAACAGTTTTGCTCTTGAGATTCGGGTTCAAGCGAGATTTGTGTATGCTTCTTGTATTTAAATAAGAGATATCCCATGTAGTCTTTTAATAAAAGCTCCCGAAAGGTAATTTTTATTGACTACAAGTGTCAGATTTCAATACGTAATGACGCTAAAAGAGAGGGGGGAAGATGAACAAATGCAGTTTTGGTTGCTATGTCGTTATTTCCCCTAGCAACCAGCATTTAAGAGGAAACTTGGTGCAATAAAGGGCAAGAAATATATTGCATAGTGGTTTATAGAACACTACAACAACTTTCAATCGCAAAATGTTTGCAAATATTCAAAATGTATGAACATATTTATATGTGAAATATAAAAATAGTGATTTTGGTTGCTATGGAATTATACTACTTAGCAACGGCTCTCTTAAATTTGTTTACATTAATGTTTTTGGTGAAAAACCTTCTGAACATTCCTCAAGTAACCCTCGAATGATCTTGCTTTCATAGGGGACTAAGGGAAAGGTCTTTTCATTTGGAAGGGCCTGGCCCTTTCCCCATAGAGGGCCCAACGCAGCCCTTATCCTGTAGAAGACCCCTAAAACAAAAAGATATAATCTGAATTTGGCTATCTCCAATTTGAACATCAATTGTGGGAGGGAGGGGAGGGGGTGGTGGTGTGCACTTTAGAATCAACACTGCACTAAAATATCGAATTTCATTGGTAGGGCCTCACATACCATCAACTCTGGGCCAATATCACTGCAGTGTATAGAAAGTGCAAGTAATCCTATGGACTTACACTTGAAGAAAATACATTGCATAACCTTTTTGACTCAATAAACACAAACAAAATGATACAGCAAAAGTCAGTTAAATTCTTAACGAGAAGAAGACTTTAATAAATGTTCCTGCAGATGACAAGATTGAAACTTACACTGTATGAGTGTGAGATGGATTTACAATATATGCAAGGTTGAACAACCTTTGAAAATAAAAGATGTTGATGGTCAATCATGGCGGACCAAAACACAAAATTAAAATCGCAATTCACAAAATTTGTGTTCACAATTTCCAGAATATAAACTGCCAACTAAATAACAGATTTTACTCTTTCCAAGAAACTGAGGTTTTTCAGTTAATAATAACAGAAAATACTAAATTTCAATGAATAAATCACGTTCAATATACATAGAATGTTCAAGTTATCACCTGACAGGTTAATTGCGCTTGTACCAAAAATTTGCATGGTTTTTTAGTTTCATAATAGAAAACAAGGATTTCAAAACAATGACCAAGATAACTTTGCATGCAGTTATTGCTTGGCAGGCAGAATTACTTTCTTTCAGTTATACATAAATTGAAAAATACAAATTTCATGGAGTAACATAAGTATACAATACAAAATATCAGTTATCAATTGACCAGTGGAATGCGTTTTTCAAAATAAAAATCATGTATTCTATATACCATGTACCCACTGCTGGAAGGCCAAATGACTCATTCCAAAAAAAATGCAAGGTCTCTCAGCTCATCAAAATAAAAAGTTCAATTCCAAGGACTAACATGTTCATTCATTATTTATGCAGAATAAATGTAAGGCCGAATGCAGACATTCCAGCAAACTGCAAGATTTCTCTCTTCATACTGTCATAGTAAAAATGAGAAATTTCAAGGAATAACATATTGTCAATATACATACAACAATTAAATTTAAATTGAGAGGCAGAATGTGCCTGTTCACAATATTTTAGAAATAGGTATGAAATTCCAAACAAGTGTCAGATTGTTAAAATATCAGAAAATCACATTTTCAAATAATGTTCACCCACATTCAGTAATCAATATCTCATCTAGAACTTGAAGGCTAAAATGCGCTCATCCCAGCAAACTGCAAGATTTCTAAGTTTATCATAACACAAAATTGAATGCACTTGTTCCAAACAAGTCCAAGGTTGTTAAAGTTTAAATAACACAAAAAAATGTTTTCAAATAATCATAATAATGTTCAACATCCAGTAATCAGGTCATCAGCTGGCAGGCTGAGTGCACTCCTTCTAGCAAACTGTAAGATTTCTCTGTCCATCATAGTCAAAATAGAATGTACTCATTCCAATAAATGCAAGGTTGCTACAGTTTAAATAACATAAAAAATGTTTTCAAATAATAATATTAATAATGTTCAACATTCAATAATGAGGTTATTAACTGCAAAAGATTTTGTTCCAAATAAGTGCAGGATTTCCTTTTTCTAGAAACTTGATCTGCAGTGTACTTTTCTTTTTTGTATAAAATACAATGCACGATTATGTCTGTATGTCCTCGAACTGAAAGGTTTGTAGGTCTAGATGTTGAACATGAAGTTTTCACTTTTTTTACTGGATACTTCATCTCCACCTAGCATGTCATTTTCTTTTAATGAAGCACTGGTTGTTGGCATCTCATCTGAAGAAAAAAACAAAACAACAACAACAATGAATTGCAATAGATATATGAGAGTATTAAAATATGATTGAATTATTTAAATACTAAAACTGACTTAAAATATAAACTATCTTTAATTCATTTTGAGAAATTTCAAACCCGTCACCAAAACAAGCATATAATTTTTTTTTTTTTTTTTTTGGCTTTTAGTTAAATTCTGTGCGGACAATTTCTTATATGGAACTATCCTTGTTCTACAAATTACATTTTATTGAGATATTTTCATATGCGATGAAACATAAAAAAAAAAAAAGATTAGAGCTGTTATTGCTCCTGATTGCCTTTGGTTTATTATATATAACTATAAACTTGAGCAAACAATGAAAATAATTTGGGAGTTATTATTCTTTTATTTGAAAAAAATTCTTTGTCAATTTTTGTATATATATATGCTGTAACTACTGCATTATTGGAATATTAACAATGATAAAGAATACACATCACACAATTAAAATTGACAAACAAGATTCAAATAAATTTTAATTGTGTGATATGTACTGGGAAAAATCCTAGAAAGTTGTACCGCTTTACCAGGAGTTTACCATTTCAAGAGGCGAAATCGTCATATGTGCACAATATTTAGAATTCCTTTCAAATTTTTTGATTGCTTGAAATTTTGCTGCGCGATTTGTTGTCTCGTTTTGCAAGCTATATAGCTATTTAAAACTCTCAAAGGTCTCTACACGATTTAGCCCATTTGGTTACGGCGATGGAAACATTTTTTTTCTTCAAATCACGTCGTGAGTTCGAGTCCCGGTAGAATCGTTTATTTCGACTTTTGCTTTCATCTTTTTTTTTTTTTTTTTTTTCAGTTATTTTAATTTACTGACTATTATTGTAGTATTATAATACTAATATTTCACTTTCGCTTTCTGACAAAAACGCATTGAAAAAAACAAATAAGTTTCTCGTCACAGTAACGTAATGCGCTGTGTATGTAACTCTGCACACACAACGTACATGCTAGTGTCTGGCTGTACTGTGGTACATACAGACAGAGGATCGGATCTTGCGTCCACAACCGGAAGTGACGTCAAAATATTGCATCCCCCAATTTTACCGTATTTTACTGAGACGAGCCTCTCTCTTTAACAGTACTGCAATAATTCCAGCTTCAATTAAACTTGAAGATGTAAAGAGTTTTAAAATGTCTGGTCCTAACTAGTGTGGTGTGATGGTGGACTCGACAAACAATTTTTCAATTTAATTGGCCTACACATTTTGACACTGGGAACCATTTAAAACAAGCTCATGGTAAATTATAATAGGAAAAATTGAAGGCAACCAAAACAAAATATATATGTATTCTCTTCAACTATAAATACAGATTTGCTGTGAATTTCTAGCCATCAGGTACACAATTTTGTTCGGTACAAGATACAAAACTTAATTTCACCGAGGTAATGGAAATCAAAAACTATAATTTAATTTAAACTGGTAAATGGCAATGACAAAGTCAATTAAAATACACAACAATTGCAGTTATAAATCAAAAGAAAATGAATAATCCTGGGGCAGTTTATATTCCCTTTGAAATTTACAAGAAAAATAGGCTTAAATGCAGAATCCAACACATTGTTCAAAGAATCCACTATGCCTGCACAGTCACAGTCACAAGATAGTAATCTTCATGTTACATGGTTTTTGCGCACTATGACTATGACTGCGGACAAGTTCCTACTCCATCACTATACGACTATATTACTATAACTACGCCTGCATAGAAAGAACAGGTTTTAACTCTATCATATGAAGAAAGCGCCCCTTGAAACCACGACGGGTTAAATCTGCCAGTGGCAGATTTTTCCCATTTCAAGGACACAGCTCAGGTATTACGTAAGCTTTTTGTAGCCCGGTATTAAGACGAATTTGAAAATCTTGCCGATCCACCAGTGTAACTTCCTCCCCTGATCTATTTGTTTCTGATGTGACATGACTTCTGAATGCTTTTCATATTGGTGTTGCTTAATTTAATGCTCATTATTTATTAAGATGTTCCTCTTGTATATACGCCATTGCTCTAATCTATAAATTAAAAGAATTTTTTTAACGTTCGTTTTTTTTCGTTTCGGATTTTCACTAACGATTAAGTTAAGAACGCGGCATTGGAATGCACGACGTTACAACAAAACATTCTCAGACCAATTCCTTCACACAACAAAAATCGGAAATGAGAGTAAATCGGTAGTAAAATCAGAGACCTGCTATTTAAAGCTCCATGGTAATACACAGAACAGAAGGAACTTTTGATAAACTATTCAAACAGTGCGGTTTTTCCATTTCCGTTCACCCATAAAGCTATTAACTGAGTTAATAGCTCCGTGGTTTACCACAGCGCTGCAGGCAATGTCGGTCATGCATGTTATTGTTATGATGTTGTAGGCCTACTGCGAATTTGCGCGTGCTCGTAGGATCGTACCATTAGCAATGTTTACGTGATCTTCATCCCCATAAACTAAGTTAATGTTTCTTTAAATATGAATCTTATTATATTTTCATTAATCATGGTTATAACAAGAAATGTTCTTACCAAGTTTCGTTTGCTAAAAAGACATAATACATATTATAATTTTATTTAAGTAAAATATCCCCTCGTGTGATATTGGGTATACCCAGTTAAGATGGGGAGGAAGGCTTTTGGATAGAATGCTCTTCATGATTTCAAAAGTTAGAAATGATTTACCACAAAATACGAAATATAGCATCAATTTCGTTTTTGAAAGGTTTAATTCTCTAACAATTTGCACAAGTAAAACAAATTTCACATATTTCATACACTAAGAGCACACATTTTGTGGAAATGAAATAGAAAATTCAAAACTTTTCTAAGACCTGGATGTCAATGTCACCTTATCTTTCCTGCGGTTACTAGAATGCCACAGGCACAGAAAACAAGGATGGAGTAGCGTTCAAGGGGCGGATTCTGTAATGTCACTATGACTACGACAGCAGAGAAAGGAGAAATTCCTACTCGAGACCACTTTCATGAAATAAAGCGCTTATACAAAAAAAATGGACATCTGTCCCCTCAAAATGAACTACGACTCCGCCTTTGAGATTATGGAAAGGGTATACCTACAGAAGCGTGTTGGAATCTGCAGTTAGAAAATTAAAACAAAAACCAGTTGTAATAATCATTTAAATCCACTATGATGTCAATTTGTTTGTAAGTTTGTAATTATCAGTACGGGTTTTGCGGTCTCAGAGCACTTGCCTGCCAAACTGCCAAATGGCTCAAAATTCTTGGTCGCAACAATTTCTTTCAGTAAAATTAATGCTGAAGTTTTAATTGGCAAGAAATTTCCAACCAAACGGTTACCTTTTTTTTTTTTTTTTTTTTGATGACAACTATCACAGAAGACAAGTCCGAAACTTTCATAGGGCAACAATAAAAACACTAATTTATTTAAATTACTTTCAGTTTTTTAGGGGGCTACTAAAACGTATAGACTAGGCCTATATTGCTTATTGGTTTCACCTACGTTGAAATCTTTACAATAACGTTAGTTTGGCCTAACGTTGGGTCTCCACAATTTGTAGACCTAGCAATGCATTAGCTTGGACCCCAACAAATAATAGAATGATTAATTTTGTATTTAGAATTTGGTTGAAATCAAAACCATTAAATGCGGATAGATCATATTCATCAGAGAAACTCGTGGAAAGATAATTAGGCCTAGGCACCCTACTCACCTTTTTGTTTAGATAATAATTGCAAGTGCCTTCTCTCTGCTCCATACATCGCACAGTACTGCCACTGCACTAGCTAAAATTACAGTCCAGAGTTAACGTTAGGCCTAAATACACTCTATATCCAGTCTGTGCTAATCATGTTGGCCTTCTAACGTTGCAATTGTAGTCAAATTCACACCATCTGAACACGGGAATCTTTTGCCGAATTAAGTCCAGCTTGTTTCAGTAAACAAGACTGCTTTTTCTTCACATGAAGGAATAACGTACATGATAGAACATTTATTCTGTGCCATAAATTTCGTGATAAGCTCGCTAGTCAGATAGAGCGTAACACTTGTTGAGTAGAGACGTATTTTAGCCTTACACACTATTTGTATTTACAACCATTTCCGCGATTATTATTATAATTTTTTTGGTGATCGGATGTTAAGACCATTTTGAGTCCTGAGTAAGTTTATTGTTTTCCTTCTTACATCATTTCATTCATTTTCATTTCCTTATCTTCCTATTACAGTATTAATGTCCATTGCAGCCTTTAGCTGTTGTTTTTCCTGTTGTCAAGTAAAGGGCCTATATTATTAGGTAGTAACGTTAGGCCTAGGCCTATTTTATTTCTTCATCAGATTCGTCAATCATGTTTATTCTAACTCACAATCTCTTTTCCCCTGTATTGTTCTTGGTAATATACTCTAGAGCCTCCGACTCTCTGAACTCCTTACGTTCGTCACAACCCCACTCATCTCAGGCCTCAAATTTGCCTCTAAATGCCCCACAAACTGGCTACCTTGTCTTGTTTGGTCTGAGTGATTATTCAAATCACACACCTACAACTTGAATATGTTTCGATGGGCAATTACATTCGTACAGATCAAGTTGGAAATTGTCAAAATTCAAATCACACAAGAGAAAATTACTCCTCTTATTCCTTACCCTTTCTGGTGATATCGAAAGCAATCCTGGACCCTCCCCAAAATTTCCTTGCAAACAATGTAACAAATCTGTCAAAAATAACCAGAAAGGTATTTGTTGCGATGACTGTAACTCGTGGGTTCATAGTAAGTGTGGAGGCATTAGCAATGCTGCTTACAACACCCTTGCATCATCAACCGATGATTGGTTTTGTTCGGCTCCTTGTCAGCTTGTGGCCTGTGTGGACTCCAGTGTAGGAGATCTGTTAAAGCAGTACAGTGTGACAATTGTGATCAATGGATCCACACTAAGTGCTGCAACATTGATGACTCAAAATACAGCGACCTCATGAATTCTAGCTGTACCTGGATATGTGAGTGATACTTGTGACTTAATGAACTTCTCCGATTCTTTCTTCTCAACTAACAATTACATTAACTGGACTAACTCAAAGTTATTCTTCCAGCATTGACTCAGGGTCCAACCACCATCCCGATGTCAAATTGAAAACTTATCCAAAAAAGGTAAAAAGGAGGGTTATAACATTTCTTGTTATCAACTTTTAAAGTGTTCGAAACAAGGAAGCCTCCACTGAAAGTCTTATAAAAGACAAAGACCCAGGTGTCATTATTGGCACTGAAACCTGACTAAATTCTGAAATCAACAACTCTGAAATATTTCCCGACAACTATACGGTCATTCGCAGAGATAGAAGTACAAATGGTTATGGTGGTGTATTACAGGCAATAAAAATTGACCTGATTTTCACTGAGCTCACTAAACTAGACTCTGAGATCATCTGGACCAAATTCCAATTCCCTAAGGAAAAGAGCATGTACGTAGGAACTTATTACAGGCACAGTCACAATGACCTTACTCATGTTACTAGCCTTCTTGAGTTGAGAAAATCTACCTTGGTTTACCCATATCCAACGCCGTCTCTGCAAAAAAAAAAAACATAAACTGTTCAACAAAGCTAAGAAAACTCAACAAATCCATGACTGGAATACATATAAAAGCTTTAGGTAATCTGTCCGTAAAAACATTAAAAAAGCTAGAAACAACTTCATCTGTAATAAACTTAAAAATTTCCTAACTGAAAACCCCAAGGCATTTTGGTCCTACATAAAAAAAGACTTTTAAAGTAATTCAGTGGGTGTAACAACGGTAAACTTTGTAGTGACAGTATGACTAAAGCTAACATTCTAAACAAGCAGAAGAGGATTTCTCTCAAATCCCTGTAACTAAACCACTCACCACCAACAAAATAAACCAACTTATAATCACTCCAGAAGGTGTCAAAAAGCAACTGAAAAACCTAAACCCAAACAAAGCCTCAGGCCCTGACCATATACCACCATGGATCTTAAAAACACATGCGGAAGACCTTTATGAAATCCTAACTGATCTCTTCCAAACCTCTGTAGATAATGGTACTATCCTAAACAAGTGAAAAGAAGCAAACATATGTTGGTTTTTTAAAAAGGTGATAAACACGACCCAGCTAATTACAGACCAGTCTCTCTTACCTGCGTGTGTAGTAAAATCATTGAGCATATAGTATGATGAAATTCCTTGATGAGCATAATATTTTAACTGATCTCCAACATGGCTTTCGAGCAAAAAGATTAACTGAAACACAACTTCTCTTAACAATAAATGATATTTCTAAACAAATTGACCAAAACAGTACCATCTCTATGGCGATACCCGACTTCTCAAAAGCGTTCGATAAAGTCCCATACCAACGTCTGTTACCCAAACTTTCCGCATATGGCATTGATGAAAATCCACTGGTCTGGTTTGAATCCTTCCTCAGTAACCGCATTCAGCGTGTTGTCTGTGATGGCGAAATCTCAAACCCTAAACAAGTTTTATCTGGTGTACGGCAAGGTACCGTTATAGGTCCTTTACTCTTCCTTTTATATATCAATGACATCCCTGATGATATAAACAGCACCGTTAGACTGTTTGCTGATGATTGTCTTGTGTATAGAACAAGTGATAAACCCTGTGGCCAACAAGACCTCCAAGATGATCTAAATAAACTTGAACAATGGCAAAATAAATGGCAAATGAATTTCAACCCCTCTAAATGCTACATCCTCTCAATATCTATAAATCACCAGTTTATACCTTGTGCACCCATCCGCTAAAACATGTCAACTCCCACCCGTACCTAGGTGTTGAAATTGATAATAAACACAGATGGGAAAAACATACACAACATCACCAACAAACTGACAAAGCAAACTGTCCTTGGCCTATAAAGACATAACCTCTCAAACTATCCCGCTGACGTTAAAACCACTGCATATAAAGCTCTAAGTTAGGCCAGTACTTGAGTATACATCACCCGTTTGGGACCCCCATGCATCAGCAGTTTGGGACCCACACTAGTGCGATGTAGATACGCTTGAATCAATTCAACGGAGAGCAGCCAGGTTTTGTATGGCAGACTACTCTTATAAATCCAGTGTCACTAGCATGCTTCATAAATTAGATTGGCCCCTGCTAATAACAAGAAGAAGGAACACCCGTCTAAAAATGCTATATAAAATCAATAACAGTCTTGTCTGATCCCAAACGCAAGAATTAATACAAGAAATAACCATGATTTGAATTTCCGTTAACGTTGTGTATTCAAATATTGTTGTTGTTGAATTTCCAAGTTCCTTATGCTAAAAAGAATGTTTATAAATACTCCTTCTTTCCTCAAACATTAAAAGATTGGAATGCTTTACCATCGGACATTGTACATGCACCAAGTCTAAAGTGTTTGAAAGCTAAACTTGCTAAGCTTGTTAATTGATTTTTTTTCTTCTCTTCATACTTTTGCTACGCTCGGTTGGCGTTCATGTCCTCTAAAAGGATTTTTGCCGACTTAACCTATTCAGATTCAGAGTCCATCACGCGAAGTTGATCATAGAGATGTTTACACGTATTAATAGCGACCGTAATGCAAACAAATCATATCATTTCATTGGCTAATTTGTTGCGTTCGCTCATTGGTTGAATGAACATAATTTTAGGCTCTTTCGGGAGTTCAGAAATCATGTCATTTTGCCGTATATTTCTCCAATTTTTGAACAAATGTACAACTTATGCAGATGGAACATCCCGATTAAGATTCCCATCATTTAAAAAACAACATTTTAAGGGTATTTCAAAGTACTTCCCTGACGGAGATCACGAAACAAGAGAAACACAAGGATGGCCCATGGTCTAAAACGGCAGTGAGATTTACTGTGAAGGGAGATGAAGGGCTTTTTTCTTGCAAAAGGGAGACAAGTTGTTGTCTCGTCCGTTGAGGAGAGAAGAAAATGCTTAACATTGCTTCATTGCGGTGTTGGAGGTAGGCCTAAGTCATGGGCTAACCAAGGCATGAAGTATAGATTGTAATGATCATTTATAATCTAACGTGAGTTTTAATCTTTTGGGCCCAGGTCCTAGTCGAAACTCACAACAGAAGGGTCATTAATGCTCATGGGAGAAATAGACTTAGGGCCTATGCCTACGTTAGGACTACGGCCTTAAACATTTCTTAGGAAAGAAGGGCCGGGGGCCCAATTTTCCAAGCTGGCCGTTTTTACTATAAGGGGGACCAAATTTACTGGATGGATACGGCTTAATTGTCTGGGGAGGGGGAAATGGGGGATTTCAAGGAAATAAGGGCCGGGCCAAAATTTACTGGAGGGGAGGGGGAGGGGGTGGGGCAAAATTTACTGGGATGGGGGAAAAATTTGCTTTTACCCCGGTACCGCGCCGGGCTGTGATGTTGGTATAGCCGGCCCTCCATGCCTATTAGTTACATGTACGGTCTTGTTGTTAATCATATCGCAGTATTTTTCAATCAGAATTCGGACAATCTTCTATGAATATGCAAATTCTTATTTAGGCCACGCTTTATCATATCGTATCGGATTGGAGTACGAGTTCTTAATGGGTCATGACATAGCCTAAAAGATAACATGTAAGTTGTTTGATCATTTTCGCTTGTCGTACAGTACGTCTCAAGCTGTCAAGTGTCAGTAAGTCTAACTGTGCTACATTGCATCGAGGGGATTATATTTAAATGCACTATCACGGGGTTAGAATTTTAAACTTATAATGTACAAAGGATACAGTTTTTTTTGTTGGGTGAACGAACGCATGTGTTATTGCGTATAAGCCGGGAGTTGTTACAAATGTGCCGTATGGGCAGCAGATTGCCAAAAATAAAACTTTGTTTTCAAACTTGTTTACTGTGTTCGTGGACACGTAGAAGAATCATCGCTGGGTAACAGTGGCGTATTTAACCGAGAAGGTATTTAGTGATGTAGTTGAGGTGACACCGAAGGTGTCACTTCGAGCGTGGGGTCCAGGGGTTTGCTCAAGGGCCCATGGTAGAGTCCAGGGGCAAATCCCCGGTAGGGGCCCAGGGGGCGATGCCACCGGAAGCTCTCGCAAAATTAACATTTTAAGGGCAAAAAAGTATATCACAACGCATAGTAAGAAGATGTATTATACAAGTCAAAATTCATGTCAAAGAGAGCTATAATACACCATATACAAAACAAAATCAAAGCCTCGACTTTTCGGCGTTGCGTCGGGCCCCTAGTGGGATCCAGGGACGAATCCCCGGCAGGGGACCAGGAGACGAAGCCCCCAGAAGCTCTCGCAAAATTGACATTTCAAGGGCACAAACGTATGTCACAACGCATAGTAAGAAAGTGTATTATTACAAGTCAAAATTCATGTCAAAGAGAGCTATAATACACCATATACAAAACACAAAATAATGAAAACGCATAATGTGGAAATATGCTTTATTGTTTACGTTTGTACATGGTTAGGTTTATTGTCACTCTTTGAAAAATATGGGTTGTCTAAAAGAAAGGTTTTTAATAATTTACTACAAGTTGTGTAAATGTTGTCAAACTTTTAAAATGAGCCTGTTCTGTTTCACGTGCACCCCGACATCCTCCTCCCCCTCTCAGCCTCTGTGTCTTAGTTCATGTATTTAAATACAAAATCGCACAAATGTTTAATATATTATTACCCGAAGAACCTTTTTCTGAGAACAAAATCTAAATCCATCTAAATCTAAAAACATAATAAGCACCTGGAATGTCAAAGCTTGTTGAACCGACGGCACCAATCTGAACCGACGGAATAAAATATAAAGGGGGAGGGGGGAGGGGGTCCCACCTCTGGCTACGTTACTGCTCGGTAGTATTCAGCGGGACATCCCAGGGCTGCTAGTAAGGTTGTGATGGTTATCCGTTTGTTCTATTATCTGTTTAGGAAATCATACTCCGCGTAAACGAAAGTTATTTCAGTTTTCATGTTTGTTTTTTTAAATTTGCATAAATTCACGAAACCATCTAACCAACCTTCTTCTCGTGTCAATCTTTACCCAAAGTTATTGCCTTCATATTTTTACCCGTGGTCGATATGCATAACACTAAACATTTCCACGGTACCTGGGATCGGATGGAACGCAGCTAGCTTGTGCTCATAAAGGCGCTAGGCCCAGGCTCGCGCTCATTAAGACCCACAAGAAATTTCCGCCCATATCCATTCGTTATCGAATCACCTGATCACAGTAAATATCTCCCAACAACTGATCGGCCCACGTGCAAATCTTTCATTGAGTGGGCCGTGCAATATTCGAGGGGAATCCCACGCCAAATCCAAACTGCGCATGACTAAGGCACCCTTGGATATCTCAAGCGCTTGGTATTGTAGACTTGCTGTGTTTGTTAACAGGGATCCCAAATTATTACGTGTTCGAAATTGACATAAGTCCGACAGTCCAGGGCTAGCTAAAAGGGCCGTAGGACTAGTGGAATTTAAGTCCTAAACGCCCGTCGGGCTAGTCCAAAAATCAGATAGAATGATCTACAATTATGACGGAAATAGACAAGACAGCATACCTACAAGTCCTAGCTGACTTTAAACGTTGATATTTACGCTATAATGTTTGCGATATTCAGATTTAAATCCTATTTGGTCCGTGTACCATGTTTTCATTACGTAAGTTTACTAATCATGCATACACGTACACATTTCTGTATATACATAATCATGCACTGTTAGTGTTAGATGTAACAAGAATGTATACACTCACGGTGTTAGCAAAAAGTTTGCAAAAGTTTGTGAATGTTGCCAGAGACTAGGCATTCACTGATTGTGTGTTCTGGAACGTGATTTATCAATGGATTTCCCTGCTGTAAATATAATCGCGCAACTTCTTGCTCGTGCGTGGAGGGCTTTAATACTATGACTTATTCGCAGGGGATGGGGGGTAGGTAATTTGCATTGCACTAGATTGGAGTAGGTAATTTGCATTGCACTATTCATAAATAGTAAAATAAGTTTCTAGCTTTCTGATTGGTTAATAGGTGGTCTCGAATACATTTGAGACCAGCAAGATGTACGTTAGGAGAATGATGATGATTAATACTTTCCATATATTAACACCCTTATTAAGCATAATAAAAAGCCTCTTGGATAAATTTTGGCCTACTTTGGCAAAATAATGAAAAGTATATCCAAGGATGTGCAAAGAAATATAAGAAAATATATGAGAAAAATGAACCAAACACAAAAATTATAGCAACAACAATCACGACTCTCATGAGTCCCAATCAACAGGTCTGGCTTTGATTCGAGAACAATCTTTCAGAGCAACCGTTCTTAATTAAATAATACAAATTAAAAGGAGGATTATTTGCTACCAAGCTTCCTGACCAGAACAGAAATTGAAAGCCTTGCAAAGTCAATATTCGGCCCCCAAGTGATTAAATGCAGCAACGTTTACTGGCACTGTTATCAAAATATCTCAAATTGTAGATATGTAACTAACAGTACACTTTGGATTGTATTTGAATACAGTCTGACACTGCAGTCCGTCGTTTGTCTGTGTACATGTAAACGTAACAGAATGTTAGCCTTGCCTATTTTGGTCACAAAACAAATAAGCAGCCAACTAACATTAGCCCAATTAAACCTAAATTCGACGGTCGCAAACTTTCTTCAAAAGAGGCCTAAAAATAAAACAACTTTTATTATTCGAACTCCCTGGTCCAACTTCCTGGTCTTACCATGGTCTTACCTTGCTTGATCCTTACACCATCTGTGGCTGTTTATACATTTCCAAGACCTTGTTTGACCATGGAAGTAGAAGAGACCTTGTTTTTCAACTTTGTTCTAAATGTTCAGTGTTTTACCTGTCTGTCAAAACTCGATAATCTATGACCTGCAAATTTTAATGTCTTTTTCAATTACTGTTCGAAAACAACGAACAAACCTCTTGCGGTCGTACGAAAGTAATATGAACATATTTCAACTCCCTGATATGAAAAAGATGTTTGAGAACAAACAAACAAACATGTGTTTTGTTTCATTAAGTTTGGCGAGTAACTTTAATCTTTATGGTCAGATCTTTGACTGGTCAGTTGGTCGTCGCAACAAAAAATGAAGAAAACATTTAAGTAAACGACGTCACAATGAGCGTTAGGAGAATATGAAAAGTGATCAAAATATAAATATTTGTGAATGGGATAAAAGCGAGGGTGGCCGGTCTCAAGGGCAGGCGGACCTCGGCTATCGCCTCGGTCCACTCAAACCATGCGATGACGTCATCATTGGTCTCAAATGACATTTGAGACCGGCCACCCTCCATTTATCCCCTAAGTAAATGTTCGATACGGGGCCTTAATTGTATTCTCCTCAATTGCGCCGGCAATTTAAATCTTTTTAATACAAAATAATATTGACAATTATGATATTACGGTGGATTTTCATTTTATAACCATTTTTTTGGAATGGCCTTACACAATGCTAATTCGTAAGGTTATTAAGTGTGATGATGTTGTTTTATGTATACAATTAAGCATAGTAAATTCGAAGCCTGACTGCCCGGCCTGGAGGCTGAAGCTTAATATCATGAATGCACTTCCACGTGTATCGGAAGTTTTTTCCGCTAGAATTTTTCAGACTTGAATTTAACACCCTGAAACTTCCTTATTTGGCATGAACACAACACGTCTTTACAGATTGACAGTTATATTGTAACCAATCAGGTTTATCAACTTTGGCGTTGTGATTATGTTAATGAGCCCAACCAAGCTCAGCCCTCTTTAGCCTCTGCACACAAATATTTGAATGGCGTGGTCTTATCGATCATTCAGTCATTGCGCCAGAGAGTTGCCACCTGATTGCGCTAACCAGAATGCTGATTGCGCTCTATGTACAACGTGTGCAAAGTCAGTAAGTCCGTGTAATATTATAGGTACCGATAATAAGTGACCTACATATTCCAATGCTTTTATAAATAAATTATACAACCACGGAGTAATGGCGACTTTGGAACTATATTACTGTATTAGAGAGCTTTAGATTTAACGATGCGGATCTCGCTACAACGAAGGGACGTCACGGGCGACGTTCTGCGCATGCGAATACTTCACCTCGTTATCCCTGAAATTCTACGCCGGGTGTCAGCTGTGTTCACGTTGTGCTGAAAACAACAACCTGGGATAGCGTGTGACGTCATACCAATCTGCATTTTTAAGCTAATTGAGCAATTGCTACAGTTTTTATGCTCATCAAAAATGAAAATTTGACTCAAATTTTGTCTTGTTATTTTTCAAATTTGGAAAATTAAAGTTTAAAAGTAAAGAATTATAAAGTATTTTCATTTTCATCAAAGCTCAGATATTTTACGTTCTACTAGTACATCTCGGGAAATTTTACATATGTTTATTATATAGCGAATGAACTTCGGATCACTTGCGTAAAAGTTGATCCAATCGAAGTTTTTCCTTTTGCTTCACGAACTCAATGAAGGTTCGCCATTCTTCCAAAAGTACTCTGGAGCGTCGTCTGCTACGATCGAACATCGCTATTTAGATATGTAGCCGACCGAGTGTAATCACATAACTGTCATTTTCCCCATCGTAAAAATCCAAAGCGCAAAACCAACAGAACGGGAAAGTCAGTACGACGACGTATACTGTTGGCTAACATCCCCGTCGCACTATTCCGCGTCGTGAAATCTAAAGCCCCCTATTGTAAATATTGAAAGCATTAAAATGGAATGTTTCCTTTAATTTTCAGAATGGGAAAACTTGTGTCGCATATATTTATAGGCCTATTTTGGGGAAGCTTCTTGTAATGAATGTTATTGATAAACAACATTTTCCATACTTTATTGTTCAAGCTCTTTTGCATAAATAAATTGATGTAAACAATTCGTTGTTAATAAAGCGTTCTTTAATTGCTTGTTTGATTTATTCAGTAATATAAATAAGGTACAAAATACATCTGAATGAGTTGTATCATTTATACCATTGTATGGTGTATCATTTATTTTGCATGAAATATAAAAATAACTGGTGTGACGATGGCTGTAGACGTTGTTGAACTGCCAGTGTGTGGCATGACAATGCAACGGAAATGTAACAATAAAATCACAAGATTAAATGATACTGTAAAAAGTCGGGCTAGTACAAAAAAAAATCGGGCTAGTTGAAAATAGAGTGATGTTAACTTTGTTGACAGTGCTTGGATTATTATCGCGATTATTGAAAATGAAGCTTTGTTTTAAATTATTTTGCAGGATTGTTTATGGTATGTTCCGTGCATATTTGCTACAATCAAGTCTCTCGAAGTCATTTCATCATGTGTTATGAAAAGAGGGTTGAACCACAGTAGTGCGTTCCCTTTCCATTAGTACCATTTATTTTCCATTTATTTTCCATGAATTTTCGTCTTGCATTTATCAGTTAGGATATAAATTTACCACTATCGTTTCCACTCGTTGGGTGGAAGCTCTGGCCGGACTTATGCCAGCCGTGTTAGTAGGGCTGCCGTCAGTGATGGCTGGCCGTCCGAGGGTACGAGAAAAACCTATACCCTGTTGTACTGTTTGTGTTAAAACAGGAAAATCTTAGCTTTAAGTTTTGTGAAAACAAACCATTTCACCTTTTTTTCACCCACAATGCTTATTCATGATGTTTAAAGCCTATCCATGTCTTCAAAAACTGTTTTTACGGTGATTTTAGTTACTTTTATCGAAGTATTTCCTGGGCTACTTTTCACTCCGTAAAATCGTCTGACGAGCTCTCCAAAGGACGGTCAAAGTTCAAAACACTGCATTTTAGTGAGGGTATTATGTTACGATTATTTGAGGAAATATTTTTTTAGTACAGGCTAAATGAAATTAACTTAACATTTATAAAGATTAATGTGTAAATGTTAGAAATTTTGTTCTGTTTACAAAATGTATTTTCTAAGCATAGTTGTAAGGGAACTGAACTTTGATATCGCCAACGTCAGTAATCGAGCGAGACATGATGGCACCATGCATTAAATGCCACATAGCTTTTGTTAGAAGCATAATTTTTTAGGCACCTGGCAGTCATTCACAACTAACTTCGTTTGGCACATATGACCTGACTGTTAAAGGTGCCGTTAAACCCAAACAAACTGGATACAACTCATACTGGAAAGTTGAAACTCTTGGATTTTAAACATGATGAGTGATTGCCCAAAAATGGAATAGACTTTAAATAAAACTTTAAAAAAAAAACATAACAATATCAGATATGACCAAAAAAAAATCAATAAAAACAATTAATTCTTCTTGCATTGTTGTGGGTTGAGCTATAACATCAATGATGCCTAGTCAGCTTAACGACGACTACGTCGTTGAGGTTATAAAGTGGGACGAATGTTTGCAATGTATCTAGTCAGAGGGTTTTGGCCAGAAATTTGTGAAATTTGGCAGCATTGAGGAGCATGAAAATCACACAGGATGTATTCAGCTTTTCATTTGCTGTTTGCATACTTGGAATAGCGCATCATTTTCTAGAAAATCTGCAGTCTCAACTGGACAATATGAGCTGGTGCGTAAATACTTAGTTCCACGAATACACAAAGACAGAAAGAATTGTGCATGTAGCTATGTGTAGCGCTCACAATTGTAATATTACACCATGGAGGTACCACTTTCTAAAGTGGTACCTCCATGATTACACCATTCTTGATAAGAAATAGACGGAACCAACAAGTCTTCGTGCATAAGAAGTTTGGTACCAACCTATTATGATGCACTTGTCATTCGCAAGAATTACATCGGTTGAAAAGGGTTACAGGAAACGCGGCACATTCCCCCTTTCTCCCGCACACCTGCCCCGTTAATGATTGGTGCCGCCAAGAGTAGGCCGTGGCCCCGGGAAAACTCAAATGTACATGACTCTAATTTTTTTTTGATGATCAGGAGATCTAAAAAAAAAAAGCAAAAACGATTAATGACCATAAAAAAAGAATACAAAAAAAGAATAGCCACAGTGGCGAAAACCTCCGGCGAAACCCATGCTTTACATCAAATGATATAAATACATGCTATTTAAATTGGTGATTATAATTTGGAAACGCCCACATGTCCCCGGCGGGATCGCCGCCTATGGTGGAAAGACATCGGAAAGTCTCTGCAAATTCTTTCTAGTAAACACTTACAACAGTATGAAGGACTTGGATCTTCACGTGCTGACAGTTTGATTAATTTCATTGTACTGCAGTTGTAAGCTCATATCTCAAGCAGGAAAGTCAATAAGACATTGGGCCGCTGTTTTTTTTATTTTTTATCTGTTTTCCTGCAAGGTGCGTTCCAAAGTTGATCGGTCATGTTTGGGACCTAGGAGAAAACTAGGTTGCGTTGCTTGTGTACTTTATAATGACTAGGCTTATTCAGACAAGTGTTCTTATGTATGCACCGTGACGAAGATTTCCTTTATTATTATTATTATTGTTATTATTATTATTATTATTATTATTATTATTATTATTATTATTATTATTATTATTATTATTATTATTATTATTATTATTATTATTATTATTGTTATTATTATTATTATTATTATTATTATTATTATTATTATTATTATTATTATTATTATTATTATTATTATTATTATTATTATTATTATTATTATTATTATTATTATTATTATTATTATTATTATTATTATTATTATTATTATTATTATTATTATATATATATATATATATATATATATATATATATATATATTATATATATGTATATATATATATATATATATATTTTTTTTTTTTTTTTTTGGGGGGCTATGATATTTTTAGCGGATAATCCCCCCCCTCCCTCCCCCCTCCTTATACACGCCACTGGCTTTCATTATTGCTATTCGTACAAAAGAATTCAATGCTACTACTGCCTTTTTTCTGTCGTGTCCCTCAGGATGCAACAAGACTAGTTAGTATTGTAAACTCCATGCTCAAAATCCGGCATCTTTAATACCATATACTTGAAAAGTTAAGATTAATTACAAACATTTGTAAATCAAATTAAAGATTTTGATATATTTATAAAAATCTGAAACTTAATATTGCAGAATTTTTTTTTCAAAGCTGGAATCAGAAAAAAAGTGAAAACTTAAAAAACATAATGGGATTCTATTTAAAGCTCTAATTACGCAATAACTTGGACTCTACCATTATAGAAAAAGGTGAACAGTGTGCGTGTGTTGTCAGATCCTGGCTGTTTGCATTGTAATATAATACGACGAAAACCAAACTTCTGTTTTTATTTTTTTTACTTGAATGAATGCATAAAACAACAATATTAAGTATAATCTTTGTGATTGCGTACCCCTGCGTAGACCTGAAAAGACTTGAGGGTTGGGAGGAAGTGGATTAAATCTGAACTTATGTGGACATTATCTGGAGTTATCAAACTGTATTCGCTTTTCGATTCCCGAAACACTTTAATCATTTGGGTTAACCAAAATCGTATCATTGTAAAATGACAATGGAATTAAACAAAGCGTATTTGGACGTACTTGGCAACATGTCTTTGTCTTTATTTTCAAGTCGACGGCCACGACGAGCCCTTTTGAAAGGGCTGTGCTTGTAAAGGGTGTGCTTGTAAAGGGAGGGGTGTGCTTGTAAAGGGTGTGCTTGTAAAGGGCTGTGCTTGTAAAGGGTGTTCTTGTAAAGGGCTGTGCTTGTAAAGGGTGTGCTTGTAAAGGGCTGTGCTTGTAAAGGGTGTTCTTGTAAAGGGCTGTGCTTGTAAAGGGTGTTCTTGTAAAGGGCTGTGCTTGTAAAGGGTGCTCTTGTAAAGGGCTGTGCTTGTAAAGGGCTGTGTTTGTAAAGGGGTGTGCTTGTAAAGGGGTGTGTTTGTAAAGGGGTGTGCTTGTAAAGGGGTGTGCTTGTAAAGGGTGTGCTTGTAAAGGGTGTGCTTGTAAAGGGGTGTGCTTGTAAAGGGTGTGCTTGTAAAGGGCTGTGCTTGTAAAGGGTGTTCTTGTAAAGGGCTGTGCTTGTAAAGGGTGCTCTTGTAAAGGGCTGTGCTTGTAAAGGGTGTTCTTGTAAAGGGTGTGCTTGTAAAGGGTGTGCTTGTAAAGGGTGTGCTTGTAAAGGGTGTGCTTGTAAAGGGCTGTGCTTGTAAAGGGTGTTCTTGTAAAGGGCTGTGCTTGTAAAGGGTGTTCTTGTAAAGGGCTGTGCTTGTAAAGGGTGTTCTTGTAAAGAGTAGGCTTATTTAGACAAGTGTTCTTGTATATTCACCTTACGTAACTCCTTGGTCCATTGTTTTGCTCTAGTTTATTGGAGCTTTGTGGGGGTAAGAGATTGGGTGAGCTGATTTGTGAAGTTTGTACAAGGCCTAACGTAACATAAATTTCACTGCACGTGTCTATTTAACATACACACGTGGCCATACCATAAAAGGCAATATTGGTCTACATTTCACGAATAAATTGGAAATCTATTACTTCGGTCAGGGTTACGGGTCGCCATCATACAGGAAACTGCCATGGGATATGATATGATATTCATGTTGACTCATGTTATTCATAACATATCTCATGACGTAATATGTTGTTGAACTCTTGTCAGCCAATTAAAAAGTTAATTCGGTAATGAAGTTCAAAGTGATGGTATTAGTTTCGAATATTATCGAAGTTATCAAATGTTCGAAGGCTAATTTGAGGGAAACAACAAGTAGGTATATATTTTTTGTAATATTTTAACTGGTAATACTTTCTTCTCTTTGTTTGTTTGAATGTGCTATAAAATATGCAATGAAGGAGGGTACCTAACATTTTATAAACATCAATGTGTAAATGTTCTAAATTTGATGATTATTACAAATGTGTTCTCAACATATGTTGTGGTGAAATTGACCTTTGCCTTCAACGTCAGTAATCGACCGAGACATGATGGCACCACCCTTTGGAATACCTATTATAATTTATACAAAAAAGCTTATAACTTTTGTTAGAAGCATAATTGTTGCAATTTTTTGCACTGGATGTTGCAACAATATTTGCTGTTATCCTCTTGTTTGTTTGTTGAAAGTAGGGAAGGGGGGGGGGGGGGGACGGGTTCATCGAAATTTTGATATGGTAACAAAATGTTTTTTTTCCCTGTCATATCTTGTGGTTGAATTGACCTTCGCTCTTGCATAACGTCAGTAATCGACCGAGACATGATGACACCACTTATTGGTACACACATTATAATTTATACAAAAAGGCTTGTAACTTCTTGTTAGATGAATAATTTTTCAGACTTCGCTATGAAGCGAAAATCAGGAAACTTTAATTTGATATATGTGTGTATTGATTTCGAAAAAAATTTGCCCGCAGAAAGGTCCCGAATTAACCTTCAGAAACTTGCTGAAGAGGATTAAAGTAAGAAAACCTGTTTTAATGGCTAGAGCAACCACCACCATGGTGTGTTAATTACGAAGCAAGGTGGGCGTGACTTGTTTTTGGAAATTGTACTGCCATGAGTCCTGGAGTCGTTAAAGGAGACCATAAATTATGGCTTTTTCCATCTTATATGATAGAAATAATGATTACAAGTCATCTCCGAGAAATTTAACTTCGTACAGAACAATTTAGCATATATTTTCTAATTGATTAAAACGTCAATTTTGTGTCAATAAAAATTTAAATGGGAGCGGCCGTTTTGTTCATACACCCTCTAATAAATGATGTCATACACCCAGTACCTATTATTTGATTCTTTTTAATATATTTTAAATTTTCTACTAATCTGCCTTAGAAATATTTTTCCATGGGTCTATGAATTTTTATTATGTATATGGTATTAATGTATTCAAGCCCTTAGAACTTCATATCAAAGCATTTTAGAAAGAAAATTTCAAAGATAATTTTAAAGAAATACTTTGTGTGCTAGCACATAAGGCAAATTATATGGTCATTGGCATGATTTCAACACAAAATTAGACAAAATGGCAGCGTCCATGTTACAACTTCAAACTTGGATAACTTGAGAATGGAATGATATTTTATGATGGGTTTTGGGTTTTTGGTTTATTTTCCAATTCTCTATCACCAAGCTAGAAAGAATATTTGACTTAATGTGTCCTAAATTCATAGAAATGGTACGCCATTATTCGCAAAATTGTAGAATGGTGCGGGAAAGTAATGGGAGATAGTTGGGCGAACAAACTTTATTTGTTTTTGCGTCCACTGTTCCGCTGCAGCTGTGCGTATGTTTGTGAGCACCAACAACGGCATGACATAATTGGCTTTTTGATTAATCCCATATTGGTGCTTTCATGTTTTGTATGTCATTCAATAACATAATTCGTATTACGATATGTAAATAAAGCAAATATTGACATTAACTTTTTTTGCAACTTTCTCCTTATTTTATCCTATAGAATATTCTCTTCACACAGATTCAGGATTGTCCAAGAAACCTTGTGGCCTACATAACACATTTTTCATTACCCTCACATTTTACGTCAAAATCTAATCAAGCCGCTCTTCTTTAATTGCATCAGACGCGCTATCTAGGACACCTAAACCCCCTCATACTCGTCTGCTGTCTTCTGTGAATAAAAATGAGATTAACAGTATAGGCAGATAGGTAGATAGTTATCCAATGTATCACCAAGCTAAGCCGCCATTTTATTACAAGGTTTCCGCTTAAGAATAGATATGTAGAGGTGCAGCTAAAGTGTTCTATTCAAGGGATGTCAATAACTAGCACGTTGGAGTCAGACTGTGGTAAGGCTAAATTACATTATGAACGATTGTGATGCAGAGGCTAGGGAGCTATAATTTTCTCAACGAATAGCCAAGATCAATCTTCCAAGACGATAATATAGATTTTTGAAATGAAGAAACTATGAAAGTATCGATACATCACTGTGGCAATATTGCCTCGACAGCGAGACAGACCTAATTTCCTTTTCCATCTATCAGGAACGACGTATTTTGAGGGCCTGGGACAGTTTACCCGGTGAATTGTGACCAGCTATAGGTTGGCAGGTTGGTGTATTGGCATTTTATAAGTTCAAGTCAAGTTCTAAAAATATGGCTTTTTTATGGCTTTTCTTGAATCGTTTGTCCACATTTTTTTTAATTCGCTTAGTTGATATTAAATTTGATCGATAATATGCATTTTATGCATTTTTGTTTATTATGGGGCTTTTTGGAGAAATTTTTTGGCTTATCTTATTTGGCTTAATGCATAATAAAGAAAAGTAAAAATAATTTTCTGATGACGTTCGGAACACGTGGTATCGTCTCAAACAGTATAGAACAGGAAAAGTAAAGTGCTAAATGTCTGCAAGGGTATAGTTCTGAACTATAAAGGACTTTTCCCGTCAAAACTATTTCATGGTTTCATGCTTTACGTTAATATGAGAAAATTGGAGCTCCTGTTTTCCGTTTAGTGTAGGGTAATGGGACGGGCGGATTGGGGGTGGGGGCAGGGGAGGGGGTCAGTTACTCGGTGATCCTACGTCATCGCAAGTAGTTTACTCGGTTTTACATGCAGGCCGAGCTGTTATACCTGTTTATATGTTGATATACATATCTGCATATGAAGATTTGAAGATAAAGGATCGTTTATTTTCAGCCCAAATGTGTAGTCCATGATACGAAAGAGCAAACGCAAATGTCAAGTATGTGGCACACCATATGATAAGAAAACATAATACTAAATAAAACCTCCTATCTGTATCCAATCCAGTCCACACTCGCGATCGGGAGATCTCCCGATCAGGAGATCTCCCGATTGGGATATCGAGACATGCGCAGTGACCATGATTTAAATTGTTGCTAATAAGTTTAGCCGTTAATTTCTTTTAACTTGTCAAATTCTAAAGTTGTATACTTTGGAAATGATATTGGAATGAATACTTCTGAATAATTTGAGCTTTTGCTGGTGATTAAAATGTTAAAATCTGCTCTTCAAAAAATATTGAAAATAATTTTGAAAGATTTACGTTAAAATTACCTGGTGAGAGTAAAAATTGCGCTGGTGCAAATGTAGAAAATATTTTCATCGTTCTGTTACACCAACAAAATTTGAATATTTCGCTTGCATTTTTTCAACCTTTGACTTGAACCTACTTTACCGTTATGTATTTCTTTACAGAGATTTTAATTTTGAAAGATGCATTGTGGGTTATAATGACAAGAAATCTCCCGATTGGCAGAACTCCCGACCGGGAGCGTGAACCGTACCGGTATCTACACAATGTTTATAAACAATTTGATGAGCCATGGAGCTTGGTAGCATGACCCTTACTTTCCGGTAAAGCTTACAGAAATTCCAGATCTGGCCCAGATATAAATTCCAGATCTGGCCCAGACATAAATTCCAGGTCTGGGACAGAGATCTGGATTTGATATAATTCCCAGATCTGGACTGCTAGATACAGAAATAGGCATATATAAATTTGGGCCTGATCAAACTTGATCTGGCTTATCAAACTTGATCTGGCTTAGATAAAACTTGATTTGGAATTTCCAGATCAAACGTGATCTGGATCAGATCTAGCTTGATCTGGCTCAGATCTTACTTGATCTGGAATTTCAGTCTGGCTCAGATCAAACTTTATTTGTATATCAAATTGACTTTAATCAAGGTTATATCTGGCAGTCTGGCTTGATCTGGCCAGATCAAACTTTATTTGTTTACTAAGTTTGCTTTATATAAAGTTTATATCTGGCTTTATCTTTAACTTTATTTACCCAGATATAAACTTTATTAAAGCCAGATCAGGACTTTTAGTAGTGGAAAGCTTTTCGACTGTATTGTATGATTTCACTGCCATTATTTCTTTTTCAAACTGTTGTATCATTCAGCCATGCAGCATACAGAGCAGGGAACTGTCGAAACAGGTTTTGCAGAACGTCCTATTCAATTATCTGATTATAGGCCTGTAATAATATCTTAATTTGTATGAGTTCACACTTATAATTTGGCCAAGAGTCGTATTCCAAGCATAAAATATGTGTCAATTTGTGCAGCCGAATACTTTGCTTACTTTATTTATGTCATATCAGTAAATAGACCATGGATCAGAACTACATGTAATTATAAGTGCTGCAAAAAGACAGGCATGATGTAGTTTTGCACGCATAAGGGTTCTGCATGACGTCAGATATCAAGGTAATCCTGTCACTCGTGTGTATTCCAGGAGGCGCTTCAGAATTAACAGGTTAATGGCAAGGTGGCATGCGAAGATATTTATTTGGAACTTGGCTCATTCGAAATGACACTGATTGATATATTAGTGTCTTTAGTGTGATTTCTATCGTCCATGGTGTTTAAAACTTGACAAAGACATGTAAGAATTGCAGAGCTGGAAGCAAGCTATCGCAGGGGTGGGGATTGGAGAGGGATGCAATTGATGTAAACTTGGACCTTCAAACCCAATAATTGACAAGAGGATTTTAAATATGTAGTATTGTTAGTCAGTCTGTAAATTGACGTGTACTAACTGGCAATGTTTGATATTAATTGCTTTTATTTGGATAACAAGGGCTAGTGTCAGCTCGTAGCTTAACATTTGTTTTATGTCCTAAAAGTTAGGAACATTGATGATCCTTAAAGGTATATGGACAGGTAGAGATTTATTTTCCAACTGAAAGAGCATATTAATGCTCAGCAGAACAGAAGGGGCACTAGACCGAAAAGTGAGGGCGTATTTTTAGTGGGGATTCCCCAGAAATCTAAAAGCTTATCTAGCACGCAACGGTTTATCAATTTTGTGCTTAATATGAATATTCAAGTAAAATTTGCCCTCACGTCGTCTGTGGGCTATGAAAGTATGAAGGTCATCAATCTTATGTGGATAATATATCTGTGCAATTAGCAAAAACGAGCGCCTTAACTAAAAGTTTGTAACAAAAATCGGCATGCTCAAAAGTAATGGACAGGAATACAGCTAAATTGTTTTAACGTAATTCTTTCTATTTTCCCCTAAATTTCAACTATCAAATGCATTCTACTTCCATGTGTGGGTCAAGGTTAAAGTAATATGCATTTTCCTGTTCACTATAACCAATTTCTCTCATTAAAAATATTCAGGGGAAGGATCGAAACACAAGAATTTAACATAAGAATTTTCTAGTTATCTCGTTCCGACAGTCTGAGGTCACAATTGCGCAATTTATGCTAATTAGGTATCTATTTTTGTTTAAATGCTGTAAAATGCTGACGTCTGCTTAGCCTTTTGTGCAATTGGAATAAAATGTAGGACGAATTGCACCAATTTTTGTTCATTGGGGAATGATGGGATCATCATCGACGTATCCAAACCCCAATTGACTCCCCCTCCCCAAAAAAAGAAAAAAAAAAAAAGCGTTTTTAAGCACCACCAACCCTCACATTTTGGACCTTGACGTTATAATTGACGGTTAGACATCCACTTTTTGGAGGTTGGCCACGCTATACTGATGTCTTGCCTTATTTACGCAGAACCCAGACTTAAAAATCTGTAATTTTTCTGCTTTCAGGTTGTTGTGCCATCTGGCAATGTGCATCATGTCTTTCGTCAAGTTTTATAGAGTTGCATGCTGTACAACTGTATTAATACATACCAGTCGTTCTTAATGAATGAAGAATTACCCACTGTCTGTCCGATCAGCTGGTTGTTATATGTGGAAGGAAGGAAATCAAATCGAAAGACAGGCGCATCGGAGAACCATGCACATCATCGCATTATGCATGGTTCACAAATGTTTTATCGTTTTGTATGGTTATCACGAATCTGTAATTCTGAATGTTTAGATCTTCGTTAACACTGCCGAGATTTGTGCACCGAAAAATGTGTGTGTGTGTGGCGGGGGGATGTGTGGGCACGAAGTCACATATTAAAATAACTGAATATGAAAATGTAAAAGTAACATGGCTAATTTTAACCGATTTTGATGAACGTTTTTACTTTTTTCGTGGTTTATAGCCTATTTTGATGGGCTATAGTAGCCTATTTTGATGGGCTATAGTAGCCTATTTTGATGGGCTATAGTAGCCTATTTTCATGGGCTATAGTAGCCTATTTTCATGGGCTATAGTAGCCTATTTTCATGGGCCATAGTAGCCTATTTTGATGGGCTATAGTAGCCTATTTTCATGGGCTATAGTAGCTCATTTTCATGGGCTATAGTAGCCTATTTTCATGGGCTATAGTAGCCTATTTTCATGGGCTATAGTAGCCTATTTTCATGGGCTATAGTAGCCTATTTTCATGGGCTATAGTAGCCTATTTTCATGGGCTATAGTAGCCTATTTTCATGGGCTATAGTAGCCTATTTTCATGGGCCATAGTAGCCTATTTTCATGGGCTATAGTAGCTCATGTTCATGGGCTATAGTAGCCTATTTTGATGGGCTATAGTAGCCTATTTTCATGGGCTATAGTAGCCTATTTTCATGGGCTATAGTAGCCTATTTTCTTCCAATGAAGATCAAGTTGTTGCTACTTGTCCATAGCTCTTTAACATGGAAGAAAGTACTATTTTGATGGGAGGCACAATTTCTGCATCATGTGCATGTTTATGCATGT
>JAIGNY010001587.1:1325000-1332500 GCA_020152595.1 Chiridota heheva | reverse complement strand
CCGGAGAGGGTTTCTATTTCCCGGTTGCATGCATGCTTTATTTTGGTGACAAATTGTGATATTAATATTAACATAAATTTGAAGGAAAATGCGTTAAATTGTTGGAAATTTTGTTCGATTTTGGTAACAGTTCCTGAAAGTTTCCAGAAATTGACAGTTTCTTCCTGGAAAGTGAAGAATTTCCTGGAAATTAAAGAAGATTTCATAAAAAATGAATGAGATTTACCCGAAAATTGATGAAGATGTCCTTTAAATTTGTGAAAATTTTGCAGAAGTTGAAGAAATTTTTCTGAAAATCAAGAAAAAATCCTGAAAATAAATAGAATTTCCTGAAAATGAAGAAAACTTCCTGAACATTTAAGGAGAATTCCCGAAAATTTCCCCGAATAGCGCGAGCGGAAAGGTAACGGCCTATTTCAGTATTTTTAGATTGTATTGCTTTGGAAAGTATTGTGGGGTTAGGACCATGCGCGCATGGCCCTGTTATTTGATTCTATGCTGTAGATTGTGGTTTAAAATTGACAGTTTTGGTCCAAAGTAGAAGATTTTTTTTTTAAAGCCTGAAGATTTTTTATCCAAAAGAGAAGATTTTGGGGTCAAAATTCAAGATTTTGGGGCCAAAATGAAAAATGTTTGGTCAAAAATGGAGGATTTGGGGTCCCAATTGTAAAAGGTTTGGTCCAAAATTAACGATAGGCCCAACTCAGTCGATATGATTACAAAAAAATGTCATTTTCTGTTTTCTTTACATGTTTAATTTGATATTTCAGTTACTATATTTATGGCTTTGACAGAATTTGGGGAGGGGGCTATGATATTTTTTGATAGCCCCCATAGACACGCCACTGCTTTCTTTATTGCTATCCATACACAAAATGATTAATTAAATAATTAAATGCCACGACAGCCTCTTTTTAAAGGGTGTTCTTGTTTTCGATTCCGAATCTGAACACAAAGAAATTTCTTGACAAAATTAGACAAAGACACAAGGAGTATCTGTTTTCAGGCAACTTAAAGGATTAGGTCAGGGGTCAAGTAAGTCCATCGTACATAGAAGAAAACTTCAAAAGAAACAAAATGATAAAAAAAGCATTCAAAAATCTTATCCGGTTAAGGAAATGTAGAAACGATCGAAATCAGACTACTTGTGATGCCACAGCCTCAGATTCTCAAAATCTTTTATGTATTTTATCATATTTTGACTTGCCATTTTGTGGCTTAAATACCATTGGATATGTTAGGAAAGTAGTAAAATAGTTTTTAGTCAGGTTAATTATAATATACAACCTGAAGAAAGGTTAATAATAAAATAATTCTTTCATAAAGCGCAACTCAGAAGAAAATGTAATATTTTACAATACAATAAAAATGGAAGTTCAAAAAATTAAAATTCATTTACAAAGTATCAACATTAAAATTGAAATGCATATTTAAAATGGAATGCAAATTTAAAATGGAAATGCAGATTTAAAAAATCATTTATGTGAAATAGGTGTAAAAGAATAAAAATCATGAATTTAATTTATCAGAATACAAAAATATGGATCTACGGTCATTGTAAAAAAAAAGTCTTAAGTTTGGATTTGAAGACAATTGTTAAGATACAAGTTTAACATGCAAAGGCAGTTTGAGGAAAGTAATTCAATAGTAAAAAAGATAGATACATTTTCTTTAAAATACATGAACAATTGTTAAGAATATGAGGATGAGGGTGCCAATCTTCCACGGTAAAATTACTACACCAGTCACTTTTACAGAGATAAGACAGAGCTTTAAACTTGAATATCTCCTTAACAGAATAAGATTCATGAATGCTTTCTTCATCGTTTCGTTTCTTTCTTCTTCCTCTTTCATATAATAAGATAAACTTGTATGACCACTAAACTAATCCTTTGAAGGATTACTTTTAGCAGTTTAATGGTCAAGAATGTTTATCTCATATGGTCAATTGCCCCTGCACAACTGACGATCGCTGACCTCCCCCTTACATGCCTCACCCATTTCCTTGCACGTGCAAGCAACGCATATGATAGACCTTCGGGACATTGCAAATTGCAAAGAAAGCTTCTAAGATCAATTTCTACAAAAAAAGAAAGAAAGAAATAATAAAAAGTCTGACAAACAGTTCGGTAGAATCCCCTCTTCAGGAGAAAATTTTTTCCCCGAAGAGGGGAAAACCTATGTAAATTATGTAACTTCCGGATTTCCATTCACAAATGCTCTGACGTACGGCTTTTAAATAGCTTATATGCGGTCATTGTATGTGGGAAGTGACCAGGCTGCCTTGTGTGCATCTTGTTTGTGCAGTGGACATTCTCTTTTTGTTTCGTACTAGATGGTGTCTGCGTTACTTCGAAAACAGGCCAGAATTTGTAAGTTTGTCATTAAATATCGCTAAACGGCGTGCATGGATGTCTAGCTGGGAACAGGATAATATGTAGATGAATATCTATAGATTTTGAAAATGCAAAAAAGAAATTGACCTACTTCGTTATAAAATTTATAAAACCCATACAAGTTTTGTGCTGTAGCGTTACGCTGTTTTGTTAAAGGCATCATGGGTAATCTTCAAAATGGCGTCATAAATTTTCTTCATAATAGGGGAATCTCCTTAACTGACAAAGTACCTGTGATTCACAAACTGATGATATTTTGAAAAACATTTTCAATTTAATTTTCAATAGAATACATAAACAATTTTCTTATCAGATGAGTGTGTGACGTCACTCTTCCAACAAATTTATGATTTTGGACAATTTGGAATACCGAGATCTCATAAACGGAACAGTTTTGGTTCATTTATTTGTTCCGTACCATATACAATATTGACAAATCTGAATTAAGCCACTCCAACATGTCAAATGACGCACTTCTGTAATCTGCACCAAGACTTTCATGAAAATTCGCATTGGTGCTTCAATACCGTTGCTACTATTTCCCTATTGGTCACTTCTCAGGCAGATAGGAGGCGGGGCAAAAACAAAAACAAAATCCCGACTTAGCGAAATACCATCAATGCACTGGTAAAATATATGGATGAAATGTGGTATTTGGCATATTAGATACCATCAATGCACTGGTAAAATATATGGATGAAATGTGGTATTTGGCATATTAGATGCCAACTCACTGGTCGAACGTTGCTGCCAAATAAGGAATCTTCTGCACTTAACCAGTTAACTGGTTAACGGGTATAGCTGTATAGTAGCTGTCTGGGATTTACCGTTGGTCGAGTAACCTTCCTTCAAATTTCGTTTCCAATTATACCTCCCATGCAGCCTTTCCCCAACGGGGATTGCAAAATACTCTCATGGGAGGGAGAATTATCCCCTGCATCTTGGTCAGGGAGAGTGATTTTTAGGATCATGAAAATATATTTTTGGCCATTTGGTGAGGATTATGTTTATGTTTATAAGTGTGTGGCACGACCGACATCATAATTACCACAGGAATGGGAAAACTGTAATAGCAATACACATGTTGTTCAGTCTGTCAGTTTCTTGCAAAACTGTCTTCACTTGCTGACTGGCATTCGTGTACACAAATTAAACAGGGAATCTTGTAATAACACTATATTTTGAATCACTATATACCGTAGTCAATCACTGTATATACCGTATGAATTGGATCATCCATGATAAGCACAGTGTTTGGTATACCAGTATACCCAGCAAATTTCGTATACGATAAGATAATTAGTATTACAATATATGCATGGATGCAAAGTCATATTTTGTTGCAATCTTGCATCATATACATATAGGTTTTGAAATTAAAAATATACTCAAACATCAGCCAACCATGAAAAATGGCTGGAATGTATAGCATGGATTCTCTATCTACATATCTAGGCCTACATCAAAGACACATCACACAGACAATATTAGCTACATTGAAGTTAAGGCAATACAGACAAACACTATACCAGCACACTAGGATAATGCCGTCCAAAAGAATTGCAGGACGTCTGGAAACTTGGATATTGTAAAATCTGTTCATTGGACTAGTTGACTAGGACGTCGACTTCCGGTCCACGCTCCCGAGGGCCTGGGGATTACCCAATCATTACTGCGTTGTGATTGCTGTTTTATTGATGTTTACACTCCAGTCTTTAACGGTTTTGAAGAACCGGTAGGCAGGTAGGGAGGGGGTGTGACGAGTCCCTTCGCACCATCCACCGACCGCCAAAGTACACAAGCTTCTATACCTCCCTATAATTTATGTGAAATTGGAAGTTTTACTGCAAAGACGCACCCCTCCCCCACCTCAATAAAATTCCTGGCTACGTACCTGTTTTAGTTATGTATGATTATTAATGTATCAATTTAAAACTGAAATGACAGAAATGAATTTCTAATAATTTTTGCAATCTTTGAATTTTATCTGTAAATGTTATTTATTTTATAATTTACATGATTTAGGAAATGAGCAAGATTAGGTGAATTGAGCGAGGACAAATCACATAAAATAAACTATTTTTTGCATATGACATGTTTGATATACACTGACAGGCTGATGGATTTACAATATGGACTATTGAGTTACATCTGTGCATAAAGCAGAGCCGTAATTCCCGGGGGACATGCCTCCCCTACTTTTCAGCAGAATTAAAAAATTCAGTACATATTATGGGAAATTTGCCTCTTGTCCCCATTGTTTGGATAAGAGGCCATGCTCCACCCCCCCCCCCTCGCCACCTGCTTTCCAGATGAAATTAAGGCCCTGGCATAGAGTATGCATGTGCAGATGAGACAACTTCCGAGTGAAAATTTACAATCGCAAAGTTTCTTGAACTTGAAAATCTCACACCGTTTCCTTGTATATAGATAGATAAAGTTTGAATGTAAAACCGTTTGAATATGGAAAACTGCACTGTGGGTAATCATTGCGAAATCTCTCTCGATACGACCAGGAGTGATTGTAACCCTCCATTGGGAGCTGTTGTTCTGCCGATGTTTTTGCACACATTCTCTACGATCTGACCAAAGCGTGCTGTGCTTTTATATTCCCTGTCTGTCTTTGTAGTTAAAGTAATTGTTTTGTGAATGTTCATTTACATCAGTACATATAGAGGACAATGCAATTAAGTATTTTAGGATTAGTTTAGGTGTCAAGAAAGTCCATCTTGTATGAAAACAAATTTCAATTTTATATGAACAGTTCGGGAGCAACCCGAAAAACTGGGTCTAAAATGCCTAAAAAATTGGGTACTTTTTGTATGACGTCATCGCATGAGCCTTCACATTTGACTAGCCCACACTAAATAATGGGGTTTTGGGGTTTCTCATTTTCTGCTCCGAATTGTCCAAAATTTGAATGGATATTCTGAAATTCTGGAGACGGATAGTAAATAGATATTAAAAACTTTTTGCCTCTGCTTTTTGAAATTCATTGTCGCCTTTTTAAGAAAACAGACTGCCCATAATCTGTTTTATTGATTTTCTAAAAAAGGCAAGCGTTAATTTTAAAAAGCAGCCGATTAAACTTTTTAATATCTATTTACTATCAGTCTCCAAAATTTCAGGATATTTATTGAAATTTTGACAATCCGGAGCAAAAAATGAGAAACCCTATTTGTTTAGTGTGGGCTAGTCAAATATGTAGGCTCATGCGATGACGTAATACATAAAAGAACCCAATTTTTTGGGTATTTTAAGGTACCCAGTTTTTTCGAGCCTGCTCCCGAAGTGATGAAAGGGGACTTCGAAAGATACAAAATGTTAAAGAAAGCATTCAAAAATCTTATTTCGCTAAGGGGATATTAAAGTTTAAAGCATGGTAACATTTGTGTAGAAACGACTGGAATTAGACTAGTTGTGATGTCACAACTCAGATTCCTCAAACCTTTATGTATTCTATCATATATTGTCATGCGAGTTTGTGGCTAAAAACTATTGGATATTTCAGGAAAGTAGTAAAATATAATCTTGTAAGGGTAATTAAAATTTACCACCTGTAGAAAGTTTGAGGGAAAATAATTCAAAGAGTAAAACAGTTAAATTAATATTTTTTCAATACATGAACAATTGTTAGGAATGTGAGGAAGAGAGCACCAACCTTCCATAGTACGCTTACAACACCAGTCGTTTCTACACAGATAAAGTATGATTAACCAGAGCTTAAAACTTGACAGCTTGTATTGGCCTATTTTCTTAATGGAATAAGATTTTTCAACGCTTTTTTTTAACCATTTTGTTTCTTTAAGTTCTCTTTCATATAAAATAAACTTGCTTAACCGCTGAACTAATTCTTTAAGAAAGAAATTAGGGGAAAATACATAATGTTGATATTTCATTCCGTTTATAGAAGTTATTGCATTTCAAAGATTTCACCAGTCTGCCAGCAGACCAGTGTGTTGTTGAAACGTGATGATTTAGCGTGTGTTCATGTAATGCCTTTTTTAAATTATTGGAAACATCTGTTGTTTGATTAATGATGGGGTATAACATGCAATAACCTGCAATGCCTCTTCTGCTCATGTACCTTACACTCCAAGTGACAGAAAAATGTTTTTTTCATTTCATAGGAATACAACCAGAATGATCTTGGATCTCCAAAATGCCAATTATGACATCACACATGTCACAATACAAGGTCACTATTGAAGACACGTACTGGTAAAAACTTTGAATTACTCCTATTAACATGTTTATTTTTTTCTTCAATTTTTTTCTGTAATAATCATCACATCACATAAATGAAAACGGAAATTCACGGGAATATTCCCATCATCAAATCATGTATCACTGGTCATCTGATGATTTGTTTATTATTTTGAAATATGTTATGGTTTTAGAGATCAGGAAGTAGACCAGGAAGCCCACTCAATAGTAAGCAATAGTTGTATACTTTGCAAATGATATTGAAATTTAATATTTCTGTATAACTTGAGTTTTTGTTGCTGACTAAAATGTAAACATTGTGCTCTTCAGAAACTGTTGAAATGAATTTTTAAAGATTACTTTAAAATTCCCTGCTGAAAGTCAAACTTGCGCTAGTAAAAACGAAGAAAATAATTTCATCGTTTTGTTGCACCAATAAATTTGGAATATTTTGCATGCATTATTCCTACCTTCGACTTATTTTTTTTTTTTTTACCGTTATGTGTTTCTTTAGAGTAATTTGAATTTGGAAAGATACATTGTGGGTTGTAATGACAAAAATCTTTTGATTGGGAGATCTCTCGTGAGGGGCATGAACTGGTGAACTGAACTGTTTATTAAAACTTTCAACGCAATCTAATATTTTCGTTTTGTTATTTTTGTCCCCCTAACACATTTTATGACCCGACAGGCGGCGAAAAGTGCAGGTTTTCTGCTTAAAGGAAAGGTATCGTCCCATAAATAAATCCAGAAGTTAACACCGCCGTGCTGGTAACGTCACTTCCGGTTTTCAATTTTACTTACAAATTTGTGATGCTATCGATAGCATGTAGGCCCCAGTTTACAGTTTATTTAATCCAGGACCCAGATATGGAGTATGTTGTACAACGTGAACTAT
>JAIGNY010001587.1:1267500-1322500 GCA_020152595.1 Chiridota heheva | reverse complement strand
CTTGTTTTTATGTTCATACATGCATTACACATTTCATACACAAATTTAATTTAACACAACATATACAACTGTGTGTAGGCACTATACATTTACACTATTTTATTATCAAGTTGGGATAACAGGTATAATTTAAGCAGTCAGAAAAATAACATTTACATGATCGTAGTCTGAGAATATGATCTTATGCCAGTGGTGTGTTGTCTATTCACTTCACCCATCCTTATATAGGATAACTCATTCAGCTTAAAGCTGCTTTGAGATTACGCCCTGTTTATAAAGCCAAACATAATGTATTGGCAAAAAGTCAAGCACTGTAAATTTAAAGTAAAAAACCATGCATACATTAAAATTTATGATAAAACGTAAGACATCTAAAGAAGATATCCACATGCAGTATCTAAAGTAGATGTATAACAAAACAGCTAATATTTGGCAGTTTTTTGTACATTTTCCAAGTTTTTATAATATGAACATTTCAATCTTCATGATCTCCTCATTAATCTTGTTTTTCAATATACTTTCTGTGTTGGAACACACATAGGCCTTTATCTTGATGTGGAAAAAAAAAAAAAAAGAGTATGAACTTGGTAATTACTTCAGCAGGTAATACTTGCAGTTATTCAGGTGATCTAATTTGCGTTGTGTGATTTCTTAGCTTTTTCAAAACATCGTGAATAGTCAACCTTTTTTAAAAATACATACGAATTCTTGGTATTTAAATCTACAATTTATAGCCATCCTGCATATGTATTATCTTATATCATTGCAAAAATTAAGCGAATTCAGTTTGACTGCTTATTTGAGAAAGCACCCACACAAAAAAATAAAAAATCAATTGATCGATCGATCGATTGATCGATCGATCGTTTGATCGATCGATCGTTTGATCGATCGATCGTTTGATCGATCGATCGTTTGATCGATCAATCAATCGATCGATCGATAGACTGATCGATCAATCAAAGGTGAAATCCACCTAGGTTTGATAATAAATCCAACATGCATAACCTGATAAAGAATTGCGCAGTTAGAACTTGAACATAGAACGAACATTCAATGACTTTGTAATCTGCCTTGAAGTAATGGGTTTACTGGTTTAGGCCTAACGTTACCAACTAGTTGTAAACATAGGCCCATATGCATTTTTTTACTGATTGTGGTCCTACTCAAATTTACGGCTTATAGCTTTTATGTTTGACAAAATTCAAATTGGAATTAATACTTACTAGGCTAAGTCTTATAAATGTATACTACATTTGCCGAAGACGGTGATACGTCACAGCGATTAATGACTTTTGGATACGTATTTTCGAGCGCTAGGCTTAACACTAAATACTGGCAATGGATACTTCTCTTGCACAGTTCAAGCCTTGTTTGTTTGCGAAACAAACAAGTTTTCAGCTAAAATCACAACTAAACTGTTCCCCACTCTTATTTTACGTCGAAATTATTGACAGAAGTTGAGCGCTTTGTACGAAATTAATGCCGACGACAACGACGAGTGAACACACAATTACAATGACGGGGTCGTCACCTGCGTATTCGATTATGATAGTAACAATGCTATCACGAAACGTTTAATACGACCCGGACGAGAACACAGGTACGACGTACGGACAGACATAACATCGACAACCAAGTCAATATCCACGGCCTTTGATAACAAGTTGTGGTGCACTGGCGTGTCTACGGGCTAACCTTAAGGCTTGAACCCAGGGCCTCGTGGTCTGTAGACAGGTATGATAACCGCTACACCACAGTTAGTAGACAGGCGAAATTAATGATAAAAGCAACCCATTTTACAATGAACGCGATCGAGCAAAATATGCGATATGCGTAGTTTTCCCGCTTTGTCTGATTGTGCCTACCAATTTGCCTGCGGTGGTAAAGTTGCCGAATGGTAAACAACTTTTAGGATTAGGTCTAGGCCCTACATTATACGTATAAATATGCAAATTCACGGAATATTTCTCGAAGTTTTGTTTTTATTCATAACTTTATTTTGTTCTCATGGCGGAATACAATATGACCAAAATAATTAAACTAAAACAAAGCTAGCATAGTTATATCTGAGTAGTGTACAAATTATAGCAATTTTAAGAATTACCGGTATGCAGTTACGCATAAATAGAAAAGTCCACATTTAAAATTCATTGCCAATGTATTCCTTTAAGTTGTTAAGCAGTTAAGCTGTCAAATCTGGAAAGGTGCCCCAAGAGCCTAAAATTGATACCTTAGAAATACGGCAGGGAAGTGACATAGGTCTTGTTTTTAGTGAAGTGGGGTGGGGAAAGGTATTTGAGTCAGAGCAATTCGTTATTGGATAAATATTGAGAATGACCTCAATAATTTAAGAGCAATAAGTTTTAAATAGGCATTTACAGCTTCGCCCTATGGTCCATTACCCATGATACATACATTGGTCCTGGCCCCCAATCTAAAACTTGTGTCGAGGGCCCCGCAATGGTGTAAAATAGGGACATTTTATTTCACAACTATTCGTAATTGCTGCTATCAAACTGTTGAGCGATAACGGGTGTGCGTGACTACTAATCATTAAGCTTATGGCTCTTATTTGATGCTTGATTTATGACATTAAATGAACGTATAAAATCTTTATGATGAAAAATTATAGAGTCAATGAAACGTTGCCCTTGGTCATTAGCTAGCCTGTTTACTGTGTAATGTATTGATGTAATTGAATGAATTATTAAAATCACAACTCTTAATTTATGTGAAATTTACGGCATACTACAGTCCGGTTTGTACTCCCGATCGAGAGATCTCAGAGTTCACCCGTTCGGGAGATCAAGACATGCGCAGTACGAGTCTATTCAATAAGGAGGCCTCGCCATGTAGTCTTTGGTATAGTCGCTTTATGTGTGTATTATTTCTAAACATCCTGACATCTCTTTTATCAAAATAAAATGAGGATACAAAAGTTTGATTTGGCCCTATTATATTTATTCTAATGTTAGTCAAAAATAATTCCCGCACCAAACTTTTTAACCCTTCCCAGTGGTTGAGTTTCCCGCGCTCGAAATTTGTCGATTCTTACATGATTCCTATACAAAATTTGAATTTCGATATATGCATTGTGGGATATTTCCGTAAGGTATTTCCTGATTGGGAGACCAAATCTGTTTTCCCGATCGGGATTGCAAAACGAACTGTACTACAGTAAGTTAAACACCTAAAATTCTTATGTAAAAAAATAAATAATAATAATTCTTATTGAGTCATTGAAAACTTGCTTCTAGTCATTATTTAAAGGAGCTATCGACCGAAAAGTGAGGGCGTCTTTTTTGTGATAATTTGTGGGCATTTCGTCCACATCCAATCAAATCTCGCGACCCATTTTTCCATGGATTTAATCTCAATGGAAGTTTGTTCACTCGCCAAGTGCTCTCAATTGAACGTTCACTATGTGTGAACGTCTGCACAAGCCTTCTAATCTTCTCTTCCTCTGGCACGGCACTACGACAGTGACAACATTATAGGGCCCAAGTTAAATTTAAGCTTGATATTGTTAGCCGATAAAGAAGCCTGGGCCTTGGAGGAATTGGCTAATACTGTAGTAACGTACGAGTATGAGTATTTGACAGTAACATTAGGGTAATAAACTCCTTTTCAAAATATCATGTCCTAATGTTATAATGTTATTACACTTGCCTAACGACACAGTAAGACTTGATGTAGGAAGTCGTCGCTGATTTATTACCAAATCACCATTGAAATGCGTTCCAACCGTGAAAAGACGCCAACTCCTAGTAAAGTTTATTAGGGTGAATACGTTTACAAGAAAAAATAGTAACAAAATAAACTTCCTGTGCATTTGTTAAGTCCTAACAACCGGCCGAGTACTTACACAGCTAGGCCTATGTGCATGACCGACAGCACACCAAAGCTATGAATATCCAAATCCAAAGAGGCTGTATCAAAAGCCTATTAAAAAAAAAAGAAAAAAAAAAAAGGACTGCATTATTTTGGAGACTCCAATAAAATACGCCCTCACTTTTTGGTCGAGTGCTCCTTTAATTACTATTTAATTAGAGGGATTAATGTGCAATTGTATAACCATGCATAATTTGTATGGTTGTTTAGGGAATTGGCATACATACCTGCTGGTAGCTTTCGTTTGTGCACGCCTTTCTCAGATAGCTGTTACGGTGCCTTGGGCTAAAACCTATTCAAGTACGGATGCATGGAGTTGTAGATTATATTGGCTTACTTACCAGAAAGAACGTTAAAGTATGAACAGAATAATCTTTGAATAACATCAAAAGGAATATTTTTAAATGTAGGTGTTATATTTGAAAGAGTTCAAAATCTTTAATATAATCCTGTAAATTTGTATTCTATAATTTTCAGTCATCTGGTCGTTAAACTGTTGAAAATCCCAAGACTGCTATCTCCCGTTTGATTGTGGTGGAGATTAATCCTGCTCTAAATCTGTTGCTTATCTGCTCATATTCAAATGTTCTCATTTAGATAACGTTGATGAAGTTAACATACACAAATTCAGAGGTTTTATTTTGTCTGTTTGTGATTTCACAAAATTTAAGTAGAATTTACATCATTTAGTTTTACAAGGCCTTAAATTCAAAATGCTGCAAAATGGTCAATAGTGAATGATTGATCAGTTGCAAATATTTTGCTATTTTCATGGCATATTTTCTTCAAGTTTAAATCAAGCAGTCAAGTTGTTGCTATAGCCCCGTTTATAGATCTGAAACAGTAATGATAACTTTTGAATCAGACTGAATTCTGTCATTTGATTCATTTTTCGTCTGTGATGATGAAAAACTTGAAAGTCCCCATGACAGGTTTATCCATTCAATGTGGATGAATAATCATTTTCCTTTTCTCTGATATCAATGCGACGGGAGAAGGTTTGGTGTGTACTTTAAGAGATATTCTATGACATCTCAACGCAATTATTATTCTTTGTCATCAGCTGTCAAGCTGTCAAAATTCCTTCGTAACATGACAGTTTCAGGTAGGAATATGTAAATAGTTGTCACGAAACCATCTCACAGAATTGAGTCTCAGTAGACATAACACATAGGTATGTTGCATTTCGTACATCAGCAGAAATAACTTCCAAAACTAATTTCCTCAATAGCCCTATGAGAGTTATATTCCCCTGAAGTTAACTGTTGTCACCTGAAACTGTTGAAAGTTACAACCAGGCAGCCAGAAGAAAATATGATGACTTTTCTCTATTTTCTTTTGAATGTCTCGACTCTCGATTGAAAGATTTTTTTAAATATCATACAGTCCAGGTGAGGCACGTGGAAATCGGATTATCTTTCAAAGGTGTAGTTGAATGAAGTTTCTGCATACGTCTTAAACTGCCTCTGTCAGGTTATGACTTCATCTTAAAGGAGCACTAGACCGAAAAGTGAAGGCGCTCGTTTTTGCGAATTTCAGAGATATATTATCCACAAAAGATCGATAAACTTTATACCTCCATAGCCCACAGACGACGTGAGGGCAAACGTCACTTGAATAATCATATTAACCAGAAAATTGCTATAGCGTTGCGTGCTAGATAAGCTTTTGATTTTTTGGGGACCCTAAAATTACGCCCTCACTTTTCGGTCTAGTACTCTTTTTCAGGAGATTAGTCCAGTGGTCAAGCAAGTCCACCTTATATAAAACAGGACTTCAAAAGAAACAAAATAGTGGAGAAAAAAAGCGTTCAAAATCTTATTTTGTTAAGGAGATATTTAAGTTTAAAGCGCTGTCTTATCTGTGTAGAATTGACTGGTGTAGCAAGTCTACTATGGAAAGTTGGCGTCTTCATCCTCACATTTTTAACAATTGTAAATGTATTTTAAAGAAAGTTTATTAGATTTTTTCACTATTTAAATTATTTTTCCTCGAACTATCTTTAGGTGGTATATTATACAATTTTTCTTATATTCAGTTTTTTTATTTTTTTGGACATATCCCATAGTTTTTAAGCCACAAAATCTCATGAAAAAATATGATAGAATACATAATGATAATAATAATCAGGAATCTGAGGCTATGACATCACAACTACTCTGATTTCAATCGTTTCTACACAAATGATACCGAACTTTAAACTTGAACGGAAATAGATTCTTTGATTGCTTTCTTCACCATTTTGTGTCTTCGGAAGTCCCCGTTCATATAAGATAGGCTTGCTTGTCCCCTGAATCCTTTATCACTTTTGTTTTAAAATGGATTGAAAAAAGTTGTTTAGTATCTGCTTCCATGCTATACTTCGAATGATGAAGAAATTCAAACACGTGGATACAATTTAATATGATCTTATATATAGGTAAAATAATAATAAAGTTTTGATAACATATATATACATATATATATATATATATATATATATATATATATATATATATATATATATAATATTATATATATATATATATATATATATATATATATATATATATATATATATATACATATATATATATATATATATATATATATATATATATATATATATATATATATATATATATATATATATATATGTATATATGTATATATATATATATATATATATATATATGTATATATGTATATATATATATATATATATATATATATATATGTATATATGTATATATATATATATATATATATATATATATATATATATATATATATATATATGTATATATACATATATATATATGTATATATATATATATATATTTATATATATATATATATATATATATATATATATATATATATATATATATATATATATATATATATATATATATATATATATATATATATATATATATATATATATATATATATATATATATATATATATATATATATATATATATATATATATATATACTTGGACTAGTTTAATTCGGAAACGGTCTTAAGCTTGATGATACTCATTTACACAAAATGTGATGCTTTGTCAGAAGAAATGAGGCGTGAAACCTTTTACTACACAAGATATACCAACTAGAACATCAATGATGTAGTAGCTCAACATTTAATCTGGGGCGTTTACAAGCTAGTTTTTGATGGTGGGTGGTTAATTCGAGTAGGCTGGGGTTGTTAGAAATAAAATACTTGTTTGATGTTTATTTTTGGAAATGCAAGCAGGAGCTTTAATATCGTTGTGATGCTAGAACATCAATGATGCAGTCATGTTTTAGGTGGGTATAAGACTGCTTTTGTTGATTCCGAGTTGCATTAGGTAGGCTGGGGTTGGTAGGAAAGGAATACAAGTTTGATGAGCAGTGGCGCAACAAAAGGTTTTTGTCGAAATTGGAAACTTTTGTATGGTGATGTGATGTATCTTAATGTGATTTTGTGACCCCCTCCCCCCCCCGCAAAAAAAACAAAAAAACATTCTTTTGACTTTCCTCCACTGTCGGTAGAGATGTTCTGCCTTTGGGTTTGAGATTGGGGGGCGAGGACCAATGTTGGCAATTATCCATTGGGCGAATAGGTAAAAGCCATCTTTTAAGAATTGCTGCTTAGAAAATGATTGGGGCATGCCCCATTCCACCACGGCCCGGTGCCGGTGCCCGTGGTGAATGATATCCATTACTCTCTCACGCGGCAATATTATCGCTGTTTTTGGTGCCCCATCCTTGACCCCGCCTCCGAAGCGCGTTTTCAAGAAAGTGCTGGTAGAGTAAGAGTTAATCAACCCGCGACAAGTGTGCCAACTCAAAAATATGTGCATCGTGGTCCCGGTGGGCGGCCCAGCTGGTCACTGAAGCGGAACAAGCCCGACTCTGCTGCTCGGAAGACAGAGGATCCTTTACTAATCAGCCTGTGCTTAACCATTACTCTACCACGCGGCGATGTATCGCTATTTTTGGGCGCACCATCTTTGCCCCCGCCTCCCAAGCGCGTTTAAAAAAAGTGCTGGTAGAGTAAGGATTAATTGTGTCAAATAAATACTAAATGTATGTAACAATCTCTATGTATTATGTAGTATTTGTGAGAGTGGATTTCTATTTGTTTTCAAGCCATAAGAATGACCTAGAATAATTTCATATAAGTTTCTAAAGGGCGTTTCCTGGGTGGTCCGCCCTCAACTATGAAAAGGGCACCTTCTGCTCACGTTCGCACATTTTCAAAAAAGCACCTTCTGCCCCTTTCTCTAGGGCAGGACAAGACCCTCCTCATATTTTCCGCCGTGGTTCCGACATCGCTGCAGAGGCCAAAATCTCCACGATCACAGCAATATGATGCAATTTTTTTACCAATGTTTGCTTTTGAGTGAAATTGAAATCATACACAGACATATAGTAAAATACTGATAAAATCAAGATAAATTTTACATCCTTGCAACAAGACATTATTTAACTATAGCTTATTTTCCTCATATTGCTAATATAATATATTAGCCATTAAGAGCAAATAATTAATTATCGCAATTCATGAATCACAATTAATCAATAATACATCCCACAAATACACTTCCCAAGTGGCAATCATTATAACAAATTATAACTAAAAATGTTTAAAAGAAATTCTTTTGAAGCCTTTTTCATATAAGATGGACTTACTTGACCCCTGAACTAATCCTTTAAGATCACCCATCGTGACCTAGTAATTGTATGCATCAGTTACAGTACGCGAACAATAAACTTCTTGTGAACAGCAGTTAATTGTGCCAAGTCATGCGTGTATTCAGTATTGTGACATAACTCGTGTGGAATTTGAAAGGATGCCTACCCAGGCTATTGAGGATAGCTTATTCAGGAAATTTTAGCTTTCTTGAGTAGTTAATAGTTTCTAAGCCCAAGTTATAGCCCAAACGAGCTATCAACTACAAGTCTTATAACCCAATTTAGCTATGTTGTGGGACAGATCCCAAACGGGCCAAAGTTATTAAATATGCTAGATTTATTCGGATTGCCCAGAGCGAAATCCGATTATTTTGAAACATTTAAATTGAACTTTGAAATTCAAAATTCGTTAAAACTTACGCCCCAATATGGACTGTTATTGCATCAACATATCGATCTATTGAAGGCAAACCATTGCAGCACAGCAAAATATCAAGAGAAAAAAAAAAAAACCCCGCTTAGGACATGATAAACGCTTCAAAAATAACATACGTATCCAAGCGAGAATCTTGGTGTTAAGCTCAAATCCCTTAAAGGGATGTTGAGCTATCCTATACAAACAAAGCAGACACCCCCCGGCTCGGCGGCCTCTCTGTTAGTACCTCTGTCAGTATCACCTTCGGCATTTTCAACCGGAAAATCAGACTGAAACTTACTACCCTGATCCTGTTGATTAAGCAACCAATGCGCTTTGTGTGACGGTCGCTCGTGCGTGATATGATTTTGTATACGACTTTCCTCATTCGATATCGTTCATCAAAACAAATGCATTCAGATCGTGCGAAACATTACAGGCCGTTAACCCAAAGAGTGAAATCAGATTCTATGGTGTGACCAGTGACCTAGCAAATGATTTTCTTTCTTGCTTTTTAACTTTCAAAATAGATTCGAATTTCGCTCCATTAAACATTACCGGTATTTAGTTCCCATTGAGCTGTGTTATCTCCCTGTAAGCAGATAAGTGGTGAAACCTGCAGAGAGAGAGAGAGAGACCGATCATCCGGAGGGAAAATATAAGTAATAAGTACATTGTGTATCAGCAAGAACTGAGATATTGTAATAAGTGTCGTTCCGATTTGCTTTGATGTCTCGTAGTTCCATATAAATGTCCTTCAGATATCAACATCATCACACCACCTCCATGATCACACGTTTACGGTCAATTTTCGACCGCTTTATTACAATTCAAATGCTTAAGTGTCACTTGTAATTTGAGAGGAGGGCATCAAGGCAATTTCTATGTTAATTAAACGTTCGCGTGTCGCCTGTCACAAAATTCTCTACTAATTTGATTAATTAACATTTAACCTACGAACATTTTCGGTTCAGTTAAGATAGGGAATTTGTACTCTGCTGATATATGCATCCTATTAATTCATATTCAATTGCAGCTTTTGAGATCGGAACATTTGATCATATGATATATAGGGTATGTTCTGCTGAATCTACTGACACAATTTTTTTTAATGAATTTTATGAATTTCGTTACACTTACAGGGTACATGCCGGTGTAAAAGTAAATTTTGCCCCTGGCCCTTATTTCCTTGGAAATTTGGCCCCCAGACAATTAAGCCATAGCCATCCAGTAAATTTGGTCCCCCCTCATATTAAAAACGGTCCGCTAGGAAATTTGGGCCCCTGGCCCTTCTTTCGTAGGAAATTTGAAGACAACAATTTGTCCCCCTTTTGCAACAAAAACCCTTATTCTCTCTTCACAGTAAATCTCACTGCCGTTTTGCGTAAAGCACGTTTTTTTCTTTCTTTAGTGTATCACGATGGGTTCTGCCCAGATCGAAGAAAATATTACATTTCTTTTCACCGAAATAGGCCTATTTACTGCAAGCCATTTTCTGTTCGTGGACAAATTTTTCGAGTACAACGGTGCTGTATTCCGTACATAAATACTACTAACTTCGGTTTTAGCTTATCACTTCAGTACACAAAATTAATTGAAGGAAACGTACAGACACACCAGTAAATTACCAAATTCACTAGACATTCCTTAGGAAATAAGGACGAAGAGGGGCGGGGGTACACTTTTTATTGCACCGGTTCCAAATTTTCAGCGGGTTTTGTAGTTTATCTTCCATTGTTTTTTAACGTAATTGTGCAGCATTTGGTAGAGGTTTTGCGATTACCAATAACAGTACAATTAATAGTACTTTTATCACCTGATCATATACATTAAAAAAATGTTCCTATGGAATCTAATTTTAATAAATTTTGATAGAGGACAATAAAAGAAACAGATTGGTAAAACACCAAATTAATATCTTATCCCCACAAGAAGTAATTGAATTTTAAAGATTGTTTTTGTCTGGATAAAAGAGATTGTTGGTCGTCGTATTCACCATTGTCATCACAGCACTTTCTGTACTATTCTTTATGTATTTCTTTGGAAAATTGATTTGTATTTTCTAAATGATTGGGAACGTTTTTTAATTCAAAAATTATTAATTCCGATGCGATAGCATCAGGAACATATGCGGCCATGATGGCGTGTGTGTATGTATGTATGTATGTATGTATGTATGTATGTATGTATGTATGTATGTATGTATGTATGTATGTATGTATGTGTGTGTGTATGTATGTATGTATGTATGTATGTATGTATGTATGTATGTATGTATGTATGTATGTGTGTGTGTGTGTGTATATATGTATGTGTGTATGTATATGTATGTATGTATGTATGCAAGTATGTATGTATGTACGTACGTACGTATGCATATATGTGTGTATGTGTGTTTATGTATGTATGCACACATATGTGTGTGTGTGTGTGTGTGTGTACGTTTGCTTTGATATTCATTTAATGACCTTGATCTCACAACACACCAATCGTTAACGGACCCATGTCGCGTTTGAGGACCTGAACTCAACGTTTTTGCTATGAACAAGAAAATCTGTCATTTAAGATGGCGCTTGAGAAGTTTAACAGATGTCCTTAATTAACCGGTTGAATCTGACATCTGATTTCACACTATCTTCAGAGTGCTGAAAATTTCACACTGATCTATTTGAAAAATGGATTGGGCCACAAATTCTTAACAGTTACCCGCTGATTCGACGCGAGTCCTTAGTTGTTTAGTAAAGCTGAAAATTATGTAAAATACACAGAAGTCCTTAGATGAATAGATGTATACCTCCATGGATGTATCAGGTCCTGTCAAGGGTCCTTAGTTGCTTAGCAAAACCTAAAATTTTGTTTTTTGTTCTTAAAAAGATAACATAAATCAAGACTGTATTTTTGTTTACTTTTTTAAGTCCCCTTACCCCATAAGCAATTAACAATGATAAAACAACAATTGTTTCAACTCCATTACTTCATTATTGGTCTGTATCAATGAGTCCTCAAATAGATAGTTTGATGCCAAGGTCCTCCATCAGTATGTGAAGCACGTATGCGTGGGAGTGTGTTTGTTTGTTTGCGTTTGTAAGTTTGTGACAGCCAGCTCGTAAGCGCGATATCTCGAAAACAATACTCTGGACCCATGGTCCGTATATATGCACTGTTGCTTTTGGTAGTGATATCATGCATTTTAATGAGTAGGCGGGGTTTAATGTAAAGATCTCGAAATGTTCATAATTTAACAACCGCTTGTCTGTTTTGTTTTATATTTGGTGTAATTATGATGTTATCTAGTGTGATATAAAAACGTTGAATTTCATTAATATGCATAGTGGGCGGGGCTTCATATGATTTTGCTGAAAAAAACTTGTAAACACGGTGTCTTAAGAACGGAAAACTGGATTTATGTCATATTTGGTACACAGATACGCATAGTGGGCGGGGCTTAAGATGATTTTGTTGAAAAGAGCTTTAAAACACAGTATCTCAAGAAATTTACATGAGATTCATGTCGTACAGAGATGTGCCCTATTGTTTTTGGTGTTAATATCGTGCATGTTAATGAGTAGGCGGGGCTTACAGTACAAATCTTGAAAAGTTCATATTTTAACAAACGCATGTCTATTTTGTTTATATTTGGTATAATTATGATGTTAGCTGATGTGTACATGTTCATGACGTAAAACGTTGATTTTCATTAATATACATAGTTTCATTTATATGCATTAATTTGCATAATAGGCTTAATATGATTTTGTTGAAAAGAGCTCGAAAACACGGTATCTCATGAACGGTTAACTGGATTCATGTATATTTTGTTTGGTGCACAGGTAGCCCATGTAGGCCTGGATATGCTCTATGGTTTTTGGTGGTGATATCATGCATATTAATAAGTGGGAGGGACTTAAAGTGAACATTTTGAAAATGTGATAAATGAGCAACTGTATGTCCGTTTTGCGTCATTATGGACATGGTAATTTTGTTGGTTGTTGTGTATGTTTGTGTTATGTAAAATGAGTACCAACATTGCTGGGAGATAATCTGCGATGGACTGGCGTCCCGTCCCTACAGAGGGAGGCATGTACTCTCATCTGCTTGCGCCATGGAAACCGGGGCTAAGCACCGGCCCTGTGAGCCTAATAACTCAGATGGGTTTAGCTTGACCTATTATATAAATTAAAATGAATGCCATTAAGGTGTGCGTTGTATAGACGAACTTTAAACGATTAGTTCAGGATTTATATGAAAGAAAATTTCAAAAGAAACCAAATGGAGAAGAAAGCAATCAAACATCTTATTGGTTAAGGAGATATATAAATCTAAATTTTGATATAATTCGTGTAGAAACAACTGAAATCAGACCAGCTATGACGTTACAGCCTCAGAAGTCTTGATGTATTCTATCATATTTTGTCATGCGATTTTGTTGCTTTAAACAACATTGGATATATCAGAGAAGTAGTAAAACATAATCTAGTAAGGTTAATTATAATTTGCTACCCGAAGGAAATTTGAGGGAAAATAATTCAAATAGTATAAAATTAAAATCAATTTTCTTCATACATAATACATTAACAATTGTTAAGAATGCCAAACGATGGCGCTAACTTTCTACATTAGACTTACTAGGAACATCAGTCGTTTCTACATAGATGAAACATAATTTTAAAGGCCATGTCGTGATTATAATGTGGCGGTATACATTTTTTTCTCCAAACGATTTCTGATTGGCGCATCAGTATGAGTGCACATTGGATCATTGTATTTTGACCAATCAAAATGCACGAATTGAAATATATTTCCCTCAACGTTATAAACGATAAATGGCCTTTAAGCTTGAACATATATCCTGAGCGGAATAAGATATCGAATCAGTTTCTTCACCATTCTTTTGTGTTACTCTTTGCTATTCCTGACCACTGCACTAATCCTTTAAATGGCTATATAAAATATAGACTTATTTGAAATGTGCAAGTATTTAAATTTTTAAATATGATACAATGCTCTACAATTTGCCATGGTTGCGTTAAAAGTTTCCTGTCTCAATATCAAGAAAATAAATCTTTCTTTTGGTTAGGAGCTTTCTATATTTATTCTTTAATGCTCTCGTTCCTGTTATAAGTGAATCTTGAATATGCATCACCCTGTAATTACAGTGTAAAAATAGGCTTGTTGATAAACATCAAGGGACTCTCAATTGAAGAAGAAAAACTCGTGTAAGCCCTTTACAATCATCCTTAATTTGTTAATTACTTTACCTTTCATCCTTTACCGCTACTTTCTCCTGAATGTGAGATTAAGGCTTCTCGAAGCAAATTCTTCCATCTTTTCCTGTCTCTTTCTATTGTTGCAGCTTCTCCCCAGCTGTTCCATCCAAAACCGTCTCTCTCCTTCTCCGCCACTCTTCTGCATGTTGTTTTAGGTCTTTCCTTTTTGCTTCTTCCTTTTGGTGTACAGGTGATGGCTATTTTGGCATATTTGTCTTTGTTCTTTCTTAATGTGACCCAACCACTTGTATCTTCTCTTAAATATCTCCCTGCTTGCCTCCATTGTGCCTGTTGTCCTATGATATAGTTCTTCATTGGTGACTTTCACTGACGATCTTTTTTTCAAAATAATTCTTAGACATCTCCTTTGGCAGTTTGGAACACATCTAGTCTCTTCCCATCAACTTTGGTCAACTTCCAAATTTTACACCAATCAAATGTAGTCTCTGTCATGTCTGTACTCCTCCTTTGTTACAGAATCCCTTAAAGTGAGCAATACTTGATGATCCTTAAAATTTAGGGAGCACTTTTCCCCCTCTCTCTCTCCTCTCTCTTTTGCAAATGTTGTGAATTGCTCTCTAAGCAGGTTAAGATTTTTCCTGGAGAGATACTGGACGAATAATTTCAATCTTTCACTGTTATTTTTTGGTCGTCTCGAATGCCATAAACGATTCATGAATCTTCCTTTAATATATTTTCATCACTCCCAGAGAGACAAGAACACTCCACTAGTTTCAATTTCGAATCCATAATGAAAACATGATTTAAGATGAAAGAGATAGATTTATGTTTATAAACGCCATCAGCACGAGTTCACGAAATGCAAAATCATAATGCTTGTTATATTTTTCTTTCAAGATTTTAATAGACAATGTCTTTGGTTAACAAGCATACTTGAGAAAATAGAAAAGTTTTAATGCTGGTCTTTTTATGCTATAGGCATTCTCACTTCAAATGCCCGAATGCATATTACACTCATATAACCCAATTACCATGCACGTTCCTGATTTGGGATTCCACAGCTCAAAACCGCTTTTAGCTACGTTCCCGCACTCAAATCAGTCGTCTCGCATATTACAAACGCTTCACTAATTATCTGTTGATGAGAAAAGTACACCCATTCTGTCGTTCAATGTAGAACCCATAATGAAAACATGATTTAAAGCAAATGCCGATGCTTACTTCACAGCTAGAATCATAGATTAACTTTATAGACCCTATTTTAATAGAGAATGCCATTGGTTGACAAACATAATTAAGAAAAAAAGAACAACAGTAGTTTCAATGTTTGTCCCTTGATGCTGCAGGCGTAATAAATTCAAATGCCCATTGCATAAACATTATACTCGTATAACCCAATTACCACGTTGCTGATTTGTGATTCCACAACCCAAACCGCTTTTAGCTACATTTACGCACAACATATTGACCAAAATAAATGGTTTGAAATTCATTTGTTTGTGTTATTATTTAGTAGTCTCGAATATCACAAACGCTTCTCTCATCCGTTAATATATCTTCATCATTTCCATTGAGAAAAGAACGCCCCAACCCATAGCTGCCTTTCAATTTAGAATCTATATTGAAAACATAATTTAAGACGAAACAGATGCTTACTTTAACAACAGCAATCGTATAATTATGTTTATAGACACTGTCAGCACGAGTGCACACAAATCATAATTCTTGTCATATTATTTCTTCAAAGATATTCATAGAAAGTGACATTGGTTGACAAGCATAAATGAGAAAAGAGAAAAAAGAAAAGAAAAGTATTTTCAATGCTGGTTCCTTCATGCTACAGGCATTCTCTCTTCAAATGCCCATTGCATAAATATTACACTGATAACCCAAATTAACTGATTATCATGCACGTTCCTGATTTGAGATGCCACACTCTCAAAACCGCTTACAGGCTTATCGACGACGACGAGTGAACACACAATTACAATGACAGGGTCGTCGCCTGCGTATTCGCTTATGATAGTAACAATGCTATCACGAAACGCCTAATACGACCCGGACGAGAACACAGGTACGACGTACGGACAGACATAACATCGCCAACCAACTGACCAAGTCAATGTCCACGGTCTTTGATAACCAGTTGTGGTGCACTGGCGTGTCTACCCAACCCAGGCTTGAACCCAGGGCCTCGTGGTCTGTAGACAGGTATGATAACCGCTACACCACAGTTAGCAGGTTAGTACAGGCTTATACGATTCCGCGCACATATCAGTTGTCTGGAATATCACAAACCTTCACTAACCATTCATTAAAGGATTAGTTCAGTGGTCAAGTAGTTTATCTTATATGAAAGAGGACTTCAAAAACAAACAAAAAACAAAAAAGTGGTGAAGAAAGCATTCAAAAACTTAATCCGTTAAGGGGATTTCTAAGTTTAAAGTTTAATATCGTTTGTGTAGAACGACTGAAATCAGGCTAGTTGTGATGTCATAGCCTTAGATACCCAAAGTTTTTATATAAGCTATCATATATTTTTCCTGCGATTTTGTGGCTTAAAAACCATGGGACTTAATACAAAAAAGTACTAAAACTGAATCTAGGAAGGGTAGTATAATATACCACATGAAGAAAGTTTGAGGAAAAGTAATTTCATTAGTGAACAATTTGAATAAACTATTTTTGAAATACATAAAGACTTTGAGGAATCTGAGGCTGTGACATCACAATTAGTCTAATTTTAGTCGTTTCTACAGAAATTATACCAAACTTTAAACTTGAATATCTCCATAACGATATAAGATTTTCCAATGCTTTCTTCACCATTTTGTTTCTTTTAAAGTCCTCTTTTATATAAGATGGACATGCTAGACCACTAAACAAATCCTTTAACACCAGTGGCGTACCGTAGATAGGATTTTCATATTGGAAAAGGGAGGGGGCGGGGGCAAGTAATGAAAGTGAACCGTTAAGATGTGCCAACGTGTACAAATCTGATTCGACGGATTAAAATATTGGGACGATCGCCCCCTCCATCTCCTCTGGCTACGCCATTGATTAATATATCTTTATCATTTCCAGTGAAAAAAGTACACATGACTACATGAATGCCTTTCAATTTATAATCTATAATGAAAACATCTCTTGGCGAAACCAAAGCTAAATTAAACCTGGGATATGGTTTACTATATTTCTGCTTAAACAGCTAGAAACATAAATGTCTTTTTATAGACACCATCGGCACAAAACAATATCATAAGTTTTGTCAAATTTTTCTTCAAAGGTTTTCATAGAGAATGCTTTTGGTTGACAAGCATATTTGAGAAAACAGTGGTTTTAATGTTGGTCCTTTGATGCCACATTTCCAATGTTGGTCCCTATAGCCTAATGCCAACTCCCTGCTATAGCTATCTAGATGACACAGACTTGATCAGTTCAAATGCCAGAATACTCATTGCATAAAATTTGCACTCCTATTACCCAATTACCACGTTCCTGATTTTGGGTCCACATCCCAACTGATTAAACCGCTTTTAGGTTCGTTCTCGCACACATGCATATTGACCAACATTAATGGTTTCAAATCCCTTTGTTTGTTTTATTATTTAGTCGTGTCGAATATCACAAACGCTTCACTAATCATCCGTTAACATATCTTCATCAATACTGTTTTACTGCTCTTTACTTAAAAAAGAATAATTAATTTATGTTTATAGGCACCATCAGTGCGAGATCACCAAAACAAAAAAACAACAACAAAAACGAAATCATAATTCTTATAATATGTTTTCTGTGAAGATTTCCGTAGACTGGTAGAGAATACCTTTGCATGGTTGACAAATGTGTGTTGAAAAATCCGCCTTTCAGTGCTCTGCATTAAGACAGCGATAATTTGGTTTACTCATTGCATCATTCTATATTGCACTCATCAGATAATAAAACTCCATTTGTACGTCCCTGACTGAGGTTTCAATACCCGGCCCAACAACGCTTTGAGCTACGTCCCCACACACACTGAACGAATGGTTCCAACCATTTTATTTTGCCTTTCTATTTAGTCGTCCTAAATGTCACAAAATCTTCATGAATCTTCCGTTAATTCAGTTCTCTACCATCAGACCATTCTTAGTGAGAAACACCCGGTCCAATAGCTGCCTTTCAATTTAAAATTCATAATTAAATTATGATTTAAGACGAAGCCGCTGCCTGACTTTTAACAGGCTGGCTAGATTTATGCTTTCAGGCACCACCATTACGATTTCATGAAAAACGAGCGAATTCATAATTCTTGTCGTATGTTTTCTTTGCAGATCTTCGTAGAGAATGCCTTTGGTTGGCATGCACTGGGAAATCAGCCGTTCCATTGCTGGCCCCTTTCTGGCCCAGACAATGATAACTTCCTCTCAGATTGTCAAGGTAAGAACCTATTTCAGCCGTTCTACAAGTCTAAATGTAGAAATAAGAAAAACGTGTTATGTTTAGATTAATCGTTTATTGGCAACGACATATTGCATTGTTTACTTTATTGGAATTATAAGAAGTTTCGGGATATTTTTATTTTTCATTTTCGTCGAATTTGATGTGAGAGAGACGGAGACATTAACATGATCAATGAAATCTTACAGTGATTTATGGAAATCGAAATTTGTATGTGAAGTTTCAGTCATAGACGCTTATCAGTCGTATCATTGAAGGTTTTTAACAAAATTTGCTTTGTTCATTTTCATGTTCAATTTCGCGAAAGTAAAACAACTTCGTTACTATCACGCAGTTATTGCTAAATAATTTTCACAATTCCCCAAGTTATTTCTCATAATTTCAGAATACTTTGTTCAAAGCGCGACTGCCTAACGGTAAGACATAATAAGAATTCATCAGTTTTCTTCAAATTTCTCGAAAACCGCTCTGTGAATTTTAAAAGCGCACGGTGAAAAGTCAATTCATATGCCATTATTTCAAATCGTGAAGAAAAATTGAACGCTTCGCAGTGGTTGAGTTCCCCGCGCTCGAAATGTGTCTGATTCTTATGTTATTCATATACAAACTTTGAATTTGAATAGATGCATTGTGGAATACTTCTATAAAGGATCCCCCGAGCGGGAAAACAAAACTGTTCTGTGTTCTCCCGATCGGGGGTACGAACCGGACTGTAAATCGTGCTTACGATTATATTATGTCTGTATGTGTGGAGCTATTATAGAGAGCTACTGTTGAAAGTTATGATGTATATAAAGCTCATAGTTCGTATATAAAGCTCATAGTTCGTATATAAAGCTCATAGTTCGTATATAAAGCTCATTGTTCTGTATTGCAGGTAAACCGCAACTACGATCATTAGAGGAAAAGTTCAGGGGATAAGGAAGTTATGAAAGAGGACATTGATAGAAACAAATTGGGAAGAAACTACTTCAATATCTTATTCCACTATAAGGAGATTTGAAAGTTTAAACTTGTACAGTTGTATCGTATCTGTGTAGAAATGACTGGTGTATCAGTAAGTCTACTATAGAAGGATGGCGCCCTATCACTCACTTTCTTATAATTGTTAATGCATTTTATAGAAAATTGATTGATTTTTTTTTACTATTTGAATTATCTTTCTTCAAACTTTCTTCAGGTGGTAAATTATAAATCCCTTTACAAAATTCTGGTTTTTTTTTTTTTTTACTTTCTTGATGTATCCATCTATCCAGTGGTTTTTAAGCTACACCATCGCAGGAAAATATATGATAGAATACATTAACACCTTGAGGAATCTGAGAAGGTGACATCACATCTTATCTGATTTCATTTGTTTCTGCACAAATGATAGAGAACTTTAAACTTGATTATCTTCTTGAATATGGAATATGATTTTTTGAAAGCTTTTCCCCCCTTTTTGTTTCTCGTTCATATTGATTCAAGATAAACTTGCTTGACCCCTGAAGTATTCCTTTACTAGAGCTTGCTACACTTGATTGTTCATAGATTGTTCATCATCACAACTTTCTGACCTAATTAAAGAAATATTTCCATAAATTCTCATATATATTCATATATACGAAAAGAGAACTATGATCTGATGAGGACTATTTCATATATATGATCAGATGTCTAAGTGTTATATGTTATCTCAGATAATTTGAAACAATAATTAATATTTTTCCATTTGCATTTACCGTATTTTACCGTATGGGAATATTCCATTAAACTTTTAACAGTTTTAAAGCGGTTTAATAGTGTAATGGGCAATCTCTTTTGGGTGACTAACAATTAAACTTCAGCACGGTGAAGTGGAAAATGCAAATGGAAAAAAATATTCATTATTGTTTCAAAATTATTTGAGATAAGGTATAACAATTAAGACTTAAAACAACGTGATAAACAATGTGCTATACCAAATTTTATCATTGTAGTAAATTTTGTATTTAGAAAAATAGTAAGCTTGCATGTTATAACAATTTCTGCCCGGCATTATTGCATTTTAGTGTTTGGACACGCCGACAGCAACATTTAGGTCTATCAGGATTTTGTCGGTTTTCCCCACAATAAATGCAGTCCGGTTTGTACCCCTGATCGGAAGAACAGTTTTGTTTTCCCGATCGGAGGATCCTTAACATAAGTATCCCACAATGCATTTATCCAAATTCAAAGTCTGTATAGGAATAACATAAGAATCAGACACATTTTGAGAGCTGGGAACTCAACCACAGCGAAGGGTTAAAAAAAAAATAATTACGATTTGAAATAATGACAAATGAATGACCTTTTTATCGTGCGCTTTTAAAATTCACAGTGCGGTTTTCGAGAAATTTGAAGGAAAGTGATGAATTCTTATTATGTGTTACAGTTAGGCAGTCGTGCTTAACAAGATTTTCTGAAATTATGAGAAATAACTTGGGGATTTGTGAAAATTATTTAGCAATAATTGCGTGATAGTAACGAAGTTGTTTTACATTTGCGAAATTGAACATGAACAAAGCAAACTTTGTTACGAGCTTCAATTAAACGACTGATAAGCGTTTACGACTAAAACTTTACAATAAAAATGGCGGCTTCCTTATATCACTGTAAGCCCAGTGCGCATGCTTGAGTCTCCCGATCGGGGGGCTTATTGAGTCCCCTGATCGGCGGTACGAACCGAACTGTATGAGAGAAAAGGTTGCCCCAACATGCATGTAAATACATGCTGTAGAAATGACTCGTTCTGTAAATGTTTCATTTGTTTTGAAACGTGAACATGTGAAACATACCGGTCGTAAGTTTGTTTAAATTGTTTACATCAACTGATCAAATGTCTCAGCTGGCAATCGTCCTCAGTATCATCCAATGTTTAATGTTGAAAACAATCACCAATTGAATGTTGAGGTAATAATTCATCATAAACTTCAGCTGTGCGATCAATTAATCATCGTCAGACGTCCTCAAAAAGGAAATCTTTGACCTGTGACCTGTTGACCTGGTTACTTCCTTGATCGGCAAGCTGCCTCTATTAAGTCCATGATAGGGTTTACATACAGAGTTTCCAAAAATAAAATAGAATACAACCTAAATCGAGTAAGGATTTGTTACCTGGAGTGGCGGTTGCCATTTTCTTTCATTTTGCGTGATTCCTCGTTTTCTACTTATTAGCGTCAAGATTTTCACCACTGGTAAGGTGTTGGTGAAAAATTACCTCGCCGACGTAGGTGAACACTTGGTCAAAAAAACATTTTATTTTATTCTTCCTTGGAGACACCGCTGGGTGGAATGTTTTTTTGTATTTGCCGCGGAACATAAATTTAATGCAGCTTATATATTATCCATCCTCCCCCCCTCCCCCCATCTCTTAGACGTTGCACTCCTTACAACTGTACAACACAACCTTTAACAAAGGGTACGGAGCTACGAGTCGAACTGTCGAATATATGCGAAATTAATTTCACTGTGACCTATGGTACACATTAAGTAAAAGAAAAATTATGTTAAGGTTTAGCTGTGCTTTGGTGAAAACAGGGAGCTCACCGTGTTAACAAGTCCAGAAATTTGTTTTGTTCAATTCCGTGTAAATGGACAGACTCATTTCAAGTCGTACAGTCGTATCTTATGTATATAAGCCTATACATAATCCATCCCGGTTTTTTTGGTTGCTACGATCAATAGCAACGGCAATTACTATGCGTAATTACTTATTCTATCCACATTAAGCGATACTTGAAGGACTCGTTTAATATTGCCAAGACCGACGGGGACCGTCTACCGTCTAAGAATCTCTTTGAAGCAATTAAAATCCCTATTTATATTCCCAAATGAGTGTTGCCTACTTTGGGAGTAAGGTTGTATTTAAAATCTGAAAAACGAGAATTAATCATGTAACCAGACGTTAGTTTGGGATGATTTTAGATACGAAAAGAGGGCGAATAAGTTATTATCTGCAAGAATTCATTTTAAAACATTCAGCGGTCTGATAACTTCAGTTTTTACTCACTGAAGAAACGTGCATTGTGTTGGTCTGTGTTGAAGTGATTATGAAATGTTTCATTAAAGATGAAGTCATGCCCAGCAAAGAGACCAGTGGTGTTGAATTACGATTGTATTGAACGATTGTTATTCAGGAAACTGTCGTTAGCAGATTAGGCAGTTACGGAAACTGACCCTTCTGTGAATCTCAGGCAGACTTTGTGCTAAAAAAAAAGAGGGAAAAAATGTTAACAGTTAGATTTTTACATTTAATATTACTGATGACCTGTCATGTTGTATGCTAAAGATAAAATTAAGCCGGCTAAAATCCTCAAAAATCGTTCGAATTCCTCTAATCATGAACAAGCAAAATTCTCGCTAAATGGAACTGAGAAGTTTTGATAAAAAAAGAAAATCTGGTGATGAATTTGCCTGTTAGTTTAACCATCCATACCTCTACCCAAGGATCCATCTGTCAAGTCATATTTTACCGTCTTTGAAATGACCTTACCCTCTAGTCCTCAGAGAGAAACAATTTAATGGTGTTTGTACCGATTTGACCGTTCTTATAGATATGGGTGGTGTAGGGTAATTACTAATTACACCCATTTGCCTTGTTAATGACGCGCCTTCCTTAAAACAAATGGAGAGAAAAAAAGAAAAAAAAAGCAGAGCACGATAAATTAACTAACAGACCAACTGAGTGACTGAATAAGCAGTCAGTGCCATCAACGTTGTTAACTTATCAGATATGCATGGCGGTGTGATGCAGGGAGCCGCGTAAGGTCGGTTAAATTCAATAATTGAATAAACCAATCCTATTATCTACACGTGCTGTACATGTGGTGCTTATCTTTGTAAGACCGACCTGATTAAACATAAACGGTAGACCTGACAGTCTAAAGAGAAAAGACACTATAACAAATAAATGGTAAAGTTAGTTAAAGTTAAATTCATCTGAGCCATTAGGCTCATAGGGCCGGTGCCTATCCCTGGTTTTCATGGCGCAAGCGGATGAGAGTATACATGACTCCACTAGACGGGACGACAGTCTATCGCAGGTGAACTCCCCAGCAGCGCTGGTACTGAGTGGACTGAAGCAAGTAGAGTAAAGTGCCTTGCTCAAGGACACAATGCAACGCCCGCGGCGGGAATCGAGCCCGGTACCTTTCGCATACGAGCATGACTCCTTAAGCACGGAGCCACTGCACCTCTCTAAATGGTAAAATATCAGAACAGAACTCTCACAGTCTCAGACTGTGACTATCTACTCTGATATCCCACTATACTCTTGATATTTCGCGCAGGAGATATTTAATTTGATATGTCTTTGTTACAAGGAGTTGTTCGGTGTGCAAAACCTAATCACACGCTATAATCTGTTAGAATTTCTCACAATTGTGTTTCATCGAATTGACAATTGGTGTATTTTTGTTTGTTTGGAAAATCACAGTTCTTTTATGATGCTCTGATGATTTAGTACTACCTACTGTGGTGTAGCGTTTATTATACATGTCTACAGACCACGAGGCCCTGGGTTCAAGCCTGGGTTGGGTAGACACGCCAGTGCACCACAACTGGTTATCAAAGGCCGTGGACATTGACTTGGTTGTCGATGTTATGTCTGTCCGTACGTCGTGCTTGTGTTCTCGTCCGGGTCGTATTAAGCGTTTTGTAATAGCATTGTTACTATCATAAACGAATACGCAGGCGACGACCCCGTCATTGTAATTGTGTGTTCACTCATCATCATCATCATCATCATCACGATTTAGTACTATTCTGATCTCAATCTGAAGTATTTGCTGCATAATCCTTATTAATGTTCCGATACTGTCCTCTATCTGTCTATACAACATAAGGATTTCTGCTGACATCCAAGCATAAGTACGGAATAGAGCTAACAACAATTTTACAGTGATTACACATATTTAAGCTAATCAAAGCAATAGAATAACTCATCATGAAATATGCCTCAAGATTCTCTGCCAAAAACTTCTGAATGTGTAGGAGGCTACCGTTACTGTATGAAGGGTAGTACTCTTTTGACTATCTGACCTACGCAACGGTTGTTAATCACACAAACTCAGAAAATAGGTCTGTATGTGCATAAAATCAAACTTGACTGAAAAAAAAAAACTCTTTCTACTATCCTCTCGTGACATAAATCCTTAAAAGAATATGAACAGAGCGAAAAGAGCATTAAATTCGGAGTTAAATAGGCTTTGAATTTTTAAGTAGCATGTGTAGTTTTGAAGTTATGAGTAATCAAAATTTTAAATATTTTGTTATGTTGAAACAAAATGTGACGTATGAACAGAAAAGCAGTTTAGAATGCTTTTGTGTTTCTTAATTTGAGACCTTGGGAATGTTACAAATGCCTTCTCCAGCTGCGATTCGAAGAGGGGGAAGGAGGGGGTGGAGGGAAGAAAGATGAAATCATCTTTATTTGTTCATTATAATTAACTTCCTTTCTTTAAAGAGGAATGGCAGAGGTTTAAAAAGCAGTGGATTTACACAAAACGCTCTAAATTGGCCAGTTTTTATCCGATTTTGATGATTTTTTTCTTTTTTCAAGTTTGTTAGGGGATTTCTAATTCAATCTAACCAATGTTGCCTCTACCTGTCTATATACCTTAAAAATAAATGAGACGCAATTTCTACTGGGACAAAAATAAAACAAACCTCTTTTGATGAATTTTACACAGAAGAACTAATGATCATGATAATACCAGATAAGTGTGAGTTTGGGTCATACCATTTTTAAGATCATATCTAGCAGTCTAGAATTTTAAGATTCTATTTCTCCATTAGAGCAAATTTTGTGACATATTTCCTTCATAATGTTATTAAACTTGAGAATGTTTGCATATATCCTACTTAGCATATCCTTTTAAAGAAATATTCCCATGTTTTTTCGTAACCGTAGTACACAAATCATGTTGATATGTTATTCCTAGCAGGAGATATTCAAATTTTAAGGTTCACAAAAAATTCCAATAAAGGAATAGGAAAAAGGTCTGTATGACTTCACAGCAACACATTCCTCCCATTAAGTCCATGTATTTCATTAAAATCTATCACCTTTTTGGTTTGTAAAATCTGCTAGAAAAATAAGTTGATGAAAGTTAGGTATTTATATACATTACCAAATATAGATTACTTCAATGACTTTTGGAACATTGTTTCTAATCATACAGAAACAACCAATTAACGTTCAAAGAAATACATAAATATTTGCAATGGAATTGCCTCTATGACATCAAACACGAATTCATCATACTGAACAAAAACTTTAAAATGCAATTGGGAAATCTTTAAAAATCCATATCTCCTGAACGGAATATGATATCAAACTGATTTTTGTACCAAATTGGCTTTAAAAGTATGCTCTTTCAAATAAAGTTTTACAAAAAAACCATGGGAATATATCTTTTAAAGCACGGGAATATGTAGTGATATACCAAACAACAATTTTACACTTTCTCATCACATAAGCTAATCAAAGCATAGTAGAAATCACAAAATATGCTTGCCTCAAGGGTCTCTGTCAAAAACTTATGAACCGCTAAATACGCAGGAGATAGGATTTCGGATGTTCGCAGAAATGAAAAAGGTTTTACGTTTGATTAAAATAGACTTGTCCTTCAGCAGTTCAGTCCTTGTTAAACGGGTTAATGATGAAATATGACATCACTGCCTCCGTGGTAGGAGAGATAATTTCGCATGTTCACAAAAACGAGAAATGTTTTTATGTTTGATTAAAGCAGTTCTGTCCTTGTTAAATGGTTAAATGATGAAATATAGCGTGGAGGTCCGTGCACAGTTCAGTCAAATTATTTGGGAAGATATATGGTAAATACGTAAGTGTTAATATGTTCTTTCTATTGCAACAAACTGACAAGCATACAATTCTGAGAACAGTTTTAGATTCTGAAAATACTTAATCATTAATGTTTCATTTTCGACGTATGGCGGATCTAAGTCTGAAATATGTACTGCACAACTTTCTAACTTTGTGGTGTACGAACGAGAAGAAAAGCGGAACATTTTTTGTATGTGTGTGTCATTTTTTATATTTCTTTTCTCAGTTTACAATTGCTTCAGTCCACTCAGCTGTAAAAATGAGTACCAGCACTGCTGGAGAGTTAATCTGCGATGGACTGGCGTCCCGTCCAGGGGGAATCGTGTACTGTTATCCGCTTGCGCCATCGAAACCGGGGATAAGCACCGGCTCTAGGAGCTTAATGGCTTGATGGAATTAGCTTTTTTTAATTTATAATTGGCATCATAAACTAGATGTTGATTGGGAATGTGACGAAGATTTAAAACTTCTTCAACAGTTGATGTGTTACATGATTGAAAAATATCAGCTAATTAATCGCTAATTTGATTTTGAAAATGAATTTTAAGATCTTAAACTAAAACAGCAGTAACAAACACCTTGGGTGTGTTACATGATTGAAAAATATCAGCTAATTAATTGCTAATTTGATTTTTGAAATGAGTATTAAGATCTTAAACTAAAACAGCAGTACCAAACACCTTTTAACAAGAGGATTTGCTCTTCAGCTCTTGTAATGAATTTTTTAGCTCAACCAACGCAGATTGTTGGGTTGAGGTTATAAAATCGAACAGCAAATTCACTTTCTGGCTATTTAAAATGTTTTAACTTTTTTGTTTTAACATCTCTGGTCCTGAAATTTTGGTCGCTTAATACGACCCGGACGAGAACACAATCCTTGTATTTCGTTGGGTGTAAATCATTGTAATTTTGTAGTTATGGCTAAAAAGAAGTGCAAATTTGTCATACTTTTAGAGATTTTTTGAGATATTTTATGTTGTAATGTTTCACACAAGCTCCTCTCAGACATTTTTTTTCACGATAAAACTGCCCATCGTGCATAAATATACTTCAGGAAATTAATCAGCTTTAAATGTGATCCATTGTTTATTTGAAACAGAGATACTATTTGGGAATTTCTTAAATTCCTTATCCTAATAGATTTGTTTCCCAGTTATACTTATTCTTGTTCCAATTGCAAGTGCAGCTTTCTATAAACATAAAATGAAAATGATAATAAAAATATATATATATTTGTTTAAATATTTTTTAATCTTATGTTTTATTATATATATATATATATGTATATGTATATATATATATATATATATATATATATATATATATATATATATATATATATATGTATATATATATATATCTATATATATATATATATATATATATATATATATGTATATATATATATATATCTATATATATATATATATATATATATACATATATATATATAGATATATATATAGATATATAATATATATATATATATATATATATATATATATATATATATATATATATATATATATATATATATATATATATATATATATATATATATATATATATATATATACACATATATATATATATATATATATATATATATATATATATATATATATATATATATATATATATATATATATATATATATATATATATATATATATATATATATATATATATATATATATATATATATATATATATAAGATAAGTTCCAAGTGCATTGGCCATTACAAACAAAACAAAATAGGAAAAAATGACAATGTCTCTAGCCAACAGATTATTTTAAAAACCAAATATTTCGAAAACTCCTGTTTCCTTCTTCAGTGGTATGAAGTTAAAACCACTGAAGAAGGAAACAGGAGTTTCAAATATTTGGTTTTAAATAATCTGTTGGCTAGAGACATTGTCATTTTTCCTATTTTGTTTTATATATATATATATATATATATATATATATATATATATATATATATATATATATATATATATATACGGTCATTGTATCGCCATCGTTTTGAGAAGTTTCTGGCTACCGACCGTCTCTCCAGCTTCTTGCTAACTCGTCCCGGCACATATAGAACGTGTTCCTGGAGCCACACCTTCGTCCAAATGTCCCTTATCCAGGCTGCCTTGTGCTTCAGGTTCTGTATGTACCCTCATTGCCAGCCTTGTTGTCAAAATTGGCGAAGGCTCTCACCCATCGGGTTCATCCCGTTGTATTTCTTCATCTGCTGATATATATATATTGATATATATATGTATATATATATATATATATTATTAGTAGAAAGCACCCCGATCAAATTGCGTCTTCTGACGATCACTTGTAATTTTCAGTTGCCGTCAGCATTCCAGGTATCGCTTCGCAATTTTTTCTTCCAAGTTTCTTCGACAAATTCCGGTAATCACTTGGCTCATCCTGTTGATCGGTCGGCGTGATCTGATCCAGGGGAGTTCTGATCTGCTTCCGCCATATAGGATTTCCGCTGGTGGAAGCCAAAGCTGAGTCATGTTTTGCCAATTATAAGCCATGCTCAGGTATGGCAACCAGACGTCCCAATCCCGCTGGTTAGGGCAACCACAGCCGACAGCACGCTCCAAAGTGCGGTTAAATGTTCGACGGATACCATCCGATTGAGGATGGTATGGCGTGGTCCTTGTCTTCCTGATATGTAATAGTTCAATACATTTTCGTGAATACGGCCGACTCAAAACCGCTCCCGATCAGAATGGACGTCGAATACCCAGTCTGGTGCAAGACAAATTGCTCCACAATCACACTGGCTATGGTATTTTCGCCTTCCCTGGTTGGGAATGGGAAAGGATTCAGTCCATTTGGAGAAAGTAATCTCCCACAAATCCAAGATGTACTTATTGCCAGCAGGGGTGAGTGGTAACGGTCCCATAATATCTACCGCAATTTTGGAGTACTTCCAGCTGTGTATTGCCGCATCTAGCCTTGGGCTTAGATCTTGGGCCTTACGTTCACTGCACCAGATGGGCAACGTTTACACCAACGCTCTCTCACGTCCCGAGCTACACCCTTCAGTAGAACTTAGCTTAATTCGACTAAGCGTCGTTCCCAGAGGACCACTTAAAGAGGCTGTTTGTCATCCCGTGCAATTTTCTCACCCTCTTCGATGTTGCTGGCGCAAACACTGGTTCACTGAACTCAGTCTGACAACCAACGTATCTGGCGTGCAGGGTTTTCCAACACAGGAGATTCCTTGCTTCCTGGCGTCACAATATGTGCAATCTTCGCATGGACGTCTGGAGGTTGTCTGCATTGTTGTGATCTGACCAGGACGATGCTCAATTGAGAAGTCATGCCCCAAAGTGCGTTTCAAGATCGAGCAATTTGACCCTCCGGTTCCGGAAACGCATCAGCCACCGAAGGGGCGCCGTGATCTGTCCTTATATATATATATATATATATACCTGAGACAGAACTATATAGTATAACACAAAAATATATATAGAATTGGATATATATATATATATATATATATATATATATATATATATATATATATATATATATATATATATATATATATATATATATATATATATATATATATATATATATATATATATATATATATATATATATATATATATATATATATATATATATGGACAGGTAGATTGAGCTTAATTTGACTTGAGCTTTACTGCAAGAAGATAAGCTACAAAACATGAAAATAGTAAACATTTTCATCAAAATCGGTGAAAAATTGACATCAAAGTTACATCAGTTTGAATTTTTAGGCCTTGTTGTGATAAACAATGGAACTTTGATATAAATTACCGGTATGTGACACAGCAACCATAAAACCTATGAATTTCCTGATGTTAATTTGTTAAGTTATTGTTTTTCAATTCTCCACCAGCGTAATTTGAATGGAAGCAGTTGAGTATGACAAAGAAGATTTAATATATATACATATATATATATATATATATATATATATATATATATATATATATATATATATATATATATATATATATATATATATATATATATATATATATATATATATATATATATATATATATATATATATATATATATATATATATATATATATATATATATATATATATATATATATATATATATATATATATATATATATATATATATATATATATATATATATATATATATATATGCATTTGCTGTTGGTTTAGGAATATGTCTGTATTTGCCGTACTCCTGACTGTTTGGGCAGATTGTGGGATTAAATATTATTTGAAAAATGGAAATTTTACATATCATAATCAAAAATCACTCTGTTGCGAGAATGATTACCTACATCACATGGGTAAATTTTTCAGTATTGTATCGTTCTTTTTGTTTGTAAAAGTCGTCCAACTTTAAAAAACCGATTAATATATTTATTGAACCTTTAACTAAAGGTTTTGCAAAAATGACGTCTTTGATCCATTCTTTAACCATTGAAATCATCGTCGGCAAATGGCACGTTTAAACTTATTATATATTCATAAATTTGAGTGGGCGTGAATACGTACAGTAGAAAAGGAATGACTTTTCAGAGTTTTTGGATTGACTGGTTGGTTCAGTATATGAACCATCGATCAGGGTTTTTGGATTGACTGGTTGGTTCAGTATGAACCATCGATCAGGGTTTTTGGATTGACTGGTTGGTTCAGTATAAACCATCAATCAGGGTTTTTGGATTGACTGGTTGGTTCAGTATGAACCATCCATCGATCAGGGCTTTTGGATTGACTGGTTAGTTCAGTATGAACCATCGATCAGGGTTTTTGGATTGACTGGTTGGTTCAGTATGAACCATCGATCAGGGCTTTTGGATTGACTGGTTGGTTCAGTATAAACCATCAATCAGGGTTTTTGGATTGACTGGTTGGTTCAGTATGAACCATCGATCAGGATTTTTGGATTGACTGGTTGGTTCAGTATAAACCATCAATCAGGGTTTTTGGATTGACTGGTTGGTTCAGTATACACCATCGATCAGGTTTTGATACAGTATGAACCATCGATCAGGGTTTTTGGATTGACTGGTTGCTTCATCAATATTGAACCATCGATCAGGGTTTTTGGATTGACTGGTTGTTCAGTATGAACCATTTTGGATTGACTGGTTGGTTCAGTATAAACCATCGATCAGGGTTTTTGGATTGACTGGTTGGTTCAGTATAAACCATCGATCAGGGTTTTTGGATTGACTGGTTGCTTCAGTATGAACCATCGATCAGGGTTTTTGGATTGACTGGTTGCTTCAGTATCAACCATCGATCAGGGTTTTAGGATTGACTGGTTGGTTCAGTATCGACCATCGATCAGTGTTTTTCAAAACTACGGAGGATGCCATTAAGGATTTTCTCCAATATCATAATTTATTTGACGATAGTCTGACCCAGGCAAAAATTTGTTCCACAATGGTCTGACCAAGGCAAAAATTTGTCCCACAATGGTCTGACCAAGGTTATACATTGTGATATTAGACCTATTCAGTATATTACTGTAATGTTTTAATGCATAACTAACGAGTTTCATATCGAGCTTGTGATTAATATTTCACGAAATAGCCTCGGCACGCGGTGTTAAGTTCGCTATAGCCACACACACAATTATTACGGTAAAGTCCTAAAGACATGCGCGCCCTATATAGTTTAATTGCTTTAACGCTTTTCTTAGATTCCCAGGATGAATAAAACAATAAACTGTGTTTACAACTTGATCACGTGACGTAAAACGCGTCAAATGACGCAATATTTTACAATGGAATTGTAGGTTAGCTTCCCTGGTTGGTAGATTGTCCGATACTTTAGTGCTTCATCAGTTCATAGAATTAGGAAAATGATGGTCTATAACTTTCCTGTTAGAAGTATGTTATCGTGTAATTCTACCGAGAATAAGCTTAATGACCAGATGACTGCGATACTTAACAAGAATTTTATAATAATAAGGCTACCTAGGGTTGGAAGAATTGATCCGCAAAGCAACATTGTTGCTAATCCAGTCAGAAATGCAAAAATAAAGTCCTTACAAAATGCCGAAACCTCAGAGCTTCCGGGAGTTTCGCCCCCTGGACCTTCACCAGGGCTTTTACCTGGACCCCACCGGGGCCCTTGAGCGGGGCTCTGGACCCCAGGCCGTTTACGCTTCGCGTGAATACGTCGGCCTAATAATTTCGACCTTCCGCCGCCATTGACAATGCAAACCTAACACAGAGTGTTAATGATTTATGATTTTGAATTTTAAATCTGAAAAATTATTAAATTTTGTGAATCATGAAATGTTTCCTAATTCAGTCGTCATAATTATTCTCACACATTATCCAGACCCCTTTTCAAATCTACTAGTCCGGATTTCAGATATTGAAGGAAAGTTGAAATTATGTAAACCAAATTTGCCTGAAAATGAGTATCTTGTATTAAATATCATTAAATAGGCATTTGGGGTTTAGACTAACTTCTAATTTTATTTCATATAACCGGAAAACTATGTACTCAAAAATAATTATAATACATTTCTAACACATTTTCATTGTTTCTGACAGCTAATGTGTATTTGTTGTTACCAAATTAAACATGGTTTTTACTAGTGAGATAACATCTCCCTCTGTATGCCCTACATGCTACGCAGTCATGTAATGGCTATGGCGTATACTACGGTCAGATGTTTATCTGACTAGGTTTTTACCAGCCTGCTATTTAAGGAACGAAACCTTCGATCGCGGGTATCGCCTGAACTGATGGGGTAAGGCTAAGGATTATGTTATAGGAAGAACACTCTTGCTAAGTACACAATTTACAAACTTTCTCTAGTCCCTTGAAAATTGGTTACAAGCAATGGTATTCTCTTCTAAAATTGATACTTATTCAGGCGTCAAATTGTTATATTTTTTTAGATATAAATGGTCTGAATATTAATAAAGCTCTGCAATGTTATATCTGCGATGGGTTTATATAATATTTTTATTTTGTTTCTGAGATACCACTAATCCATACCCTTACCGTTTGTATGGCCACCGATGTGATGTAATTTGATTACTCTTAATTGGTAGAAGCGATACGTAGTGCAATAATAAGAAGAGTATTCTATAGTAGAATAACGGTTTCTTTTTCAAATCTGGAAGAAGAATTGCCAAATTGATTGCAATCAAATCTAATAGAAATTACACCATCTCAACCATATCATTGGGTGTTTTTCGGGAGGATGCGATTGATTGGTTACTGTCATGGAATTTCTATTTATATTATAATGTATAAAAGGTGATTAATAAACGACAATCAGTGAATTAAAGTTTCGGTTAAGTTATTGCTGTTTCACCAAGATGTTATGTTTAATATCGAATAGCTAAGTTTAAAAGTTTAAAATATAGAACACGTGTGAAGCGGATAGAATACGGATATAAAGGCAAAAGAAAAGAATAAATGTTTATGAAAATGATCCGATAATATTTGGTCAATGCCAATGGTAATCAAGCTGATGCCCCCACACACACACATTCCCCCCTCTCCCTCCCCACACACACTCCGGGTACCAATCTTCGGATATGTCGAGTATGATTTTCCTCGTCAGCGGCACGAAAAGATATAACGTAGACATTAACAATAACAAATACACTCTTCAATGTGTGAAAATTATGTACACTTGTGACAGTGTGAGTTATTATGTTCGATTGTCTTTTCTGTAAGCATAGATGGCTAATAACGATATTTTTGGAGTAACATAAACTGGATGATAATATAGCATCAGCATAACAAAAGCATGAACCGCAAAATTCGATTCAGCAGGTAGGAAGCTGAAGATGTAACCTATTTTGCCGTAATTGACGGCATAAAAATATATATATATATATATATATATATATATATATATATATATATATATATATATATATATATATATATATATATATATATATATATATATATATATATATATATATATATATATATATATATATATATATATATATATATATATATATATATATATATATATATATATATATATATATATATATATATATATATATATATATATATATATATATATATATATATATATATATATATATATATATATATATATATATATATATATATATATATATAAACTATTTGTTAAATTTTGGAGTGGAAGTAAGCGAATCCTTTGACACAAATAAAGTTGCCTAGCTCATCTAGTCCAACTGTCCGGTTCACGCTCCCGATCGGGAGATCGAGACATGCGCAGTGACCATAATTTAAACTGTTGCAAATAAGTTCAGCCGTTAATTTTTTTCTTGCTCCTCGATTTTGTAATTCTAAAGTTGTATACTTTGGAAATGATATTGGAATTATTATTTCTGTATAATTTGAGCTTATGCTGGTGATTAAAATGTTAAAATCTGCTCTTCATAAAATATTGAAATTAATTTTTAAAGATTACTTTAAAATTCCCTGGTGAAAGTCAAATTTGCGTTGGTAAAAATAGAGAAAATAATTTCATCGTTCACTTATACCAATAAAATTTGAATATTTCGCATGTACTGTTCCAACCTTTGGCTTAAGCCTATCTAACCGTTATGTATCTCTTTAGAGCGATTTGAATCTGGAAAGATTCATTGTGGGTTATAATGACACAAATCTCCCGATCGTTAGATCTCCCGTTTGGGAGCGTGGGCCAGACTGTTTAAATCAAAGAAAAAAGGAGGGAAAGAAAATTGTCTTTTTCTCGTTTGTTATGATTTCCCAAATAGATAATACTTCTTTCCTTCTTAAGCCGTCGTTTGTTTTCTAGAACACTTCTAAGAATTTGACAACGGTGATGATCACGTCTTCCTGAACATATGTCACTGTGTAGTTTTAATGAAGTCAACACAAATTAATTAAATTGACAAGCGGCGATGTTGATAATCGAGGTACATACTTTGCATCTTTGTGGCAAAGACCGTTCATTCAAAGCAGATGGCAAGACTCGTGAGGTCGAGGTTCATGTCTTATTTGGTGTTGTTCAAACTGGAGAAAAACAGCAAGTGTTTGCTACATGAAAAAGGAAATAATTACTTAGTTGTTATCAACATTACCACTTCTCTTCACTTCTAAATTATGTATTCGCGGACCCTTTTAATCACACGTTAAATGTCTTTCATACACCATTCCTTATAAGGCATGGCATATTAAGGATCTCATCAATATCGTCACTTCTCTCTCTGAATTGTGTATTCGCGGACCCATTTAATAGCTTAAAGGAGCACCAGATTAAAATGTAAGGGCGCTCGCTTTTGCGAATTCACAGATATATTATCCACAACAGATCGATAAATCTCATTCCTCTATATCCCACAGACGAAGTGAGGGCAAAGGTCACTTTAATATTCATATCAACCAGAAAATTGCTATACCGTTGGATGTTAGATAAGCATTCGATCATTTGGTTTATTTGGGGAAGGGAGGGCGAGGGGGCTAACTTTTTGGTCGCGGGGAGCTAACTTTTCGGTCTAGTGCTCCTTTAATCACACGTTCAATTTCTTTTATATGCCATGTCTTAATAGGCATGGCATATGAAGGTTCCCTTAAACGTTATCACTTCTCCTTACTTCTGAATTGTGTATTCGTGAACCCATTTAACTGTTTAATCACTCATCAAATTTCTTTGAATTTCTATTATAGGCTATGTTATGGCTACCAATTAATAATTTATATAAGTTGCCTGGATATATTCGATGGACACTACACTAGTGTCATCCTACTTTTATTGCCGCTGAATGATGTATGTTGTATATTTGATTAGAGTGAAGACTTTTTGATCTAAAAGAAAATGGCAAATATTATATTTTGTTATATATACAGATATACATTATGTCTTATTCCACGTATCTTTGCCTGATATATATAGTTTGAATCTTTGTGAATTACATAACAGTTTAAACGGTATTTTCTGACAATCCAGGAGACTGTTCGAACAACATTTTAAACCCTCGATCGAGGGTCTAGTCTGCTCATGGATATGTAACTTGAAGGTCAAAGGTCAGAGGTCAAGTAATTAAAATTTGAAATCACTGAAGTACTGAAAACCTATACCTATACGTTTTCAAAAAAGAAACAAAAAGGAAGTACAAGCAATAACCAAAAAAAAAAAAAAAAAAAAAAAAGCCTTGCATTGTATGTCTTTGCAGGTCTCCGATGCTGGCAGACTGGCGAAAGAGGTTGATATGGTTAAGGTAAACAATTTAAGTTATTACACCGCATATGCACATAATATCTCGTCTGCTATCTCATACATGGTATGTGTAGCTGTATTGCAGCATCGTGTAATCAAAACGACCTTAGTACACTGCGATTGAAGCCGTTAGGTATACGCATGCTTGAAACCCCCAAATTAGGGCCATATATTAGACCCTTAATCGAGGGTATCGCCTGGACTGCCTGATTTCCATTCCTGACAAGGAAAACATTGTATTTGAAAGCAAATATCAAATGTCCCACAAGACAAGAGATTACTTTGGAACTCCATTCTGTTTCAAAACATCAAAGAAGGCGGTCCGTCTCAGTTTGTTCATCGTTAGTCGCTGTAAAATTGAGGGATGCAGAGCTTTGACGTCACTTCCATTTCTGGAATGCACAACATCCCTGGGTGTCTGAACCTGTGCCTGTTGTGTGTGTGAAGATGCAATCGTAGTGCATAACGTTATAACGATCTACGGGAAACTTGTTTGCAAGAAAAAAGTGAAACATTAGTAAGATAATTCTACAATAGTAGTCACCAGACGCAAATTACAATGAGCGAAAAAAGAAAAAGAAAAATTATAGAAAAATGGTTCTGGCGGGATTGGAACAGACAACTGTTGGTTCGAGAAAAAAAATCCGAATTACACCACCTTACCGACTGGGCTACATCAAATGTTAGTCAATCTTGGGGTCTTAATTGATATATACCGTAACATAATAGTCCGGTCCGGTCTACTATCGGGAGATCTCCTGATTTGGAGAACGAGACATGCGCATTGACCATGATTTAAACTTCAATATTTCAGCTGTTAATTTTTTTTTGGCTACTTGTCAAATTCTGTTATTCTAAACAGTCCTGGGGGAATCCTGGACTTTTGGTGTAATAATAAATACATCAAAACTTGGAGCTGCTTATTCATTACACGATCCACGGAGGCCGCCATTTTAACTAGTGATAACCTTAAGTCAATGAGGATTTATTGCATGAGAACGCGGGATGGTATTTTTGAAAGGAAAAACCGATATCAAATGGATATTCATTAGATTTGACCAGGAACTTTTTAATTTTACCATGGACTTGGTGATGAAATAACAAAAGACTTCTGTGGACGGGTCGTTGACTTTTTGAACAACCCTCTCGATACACGATTTTATGTTGGCTTAGTCATCGCTGATACCGTGTACATGCATCATACGTTACATTACACAAAGACTACCGTGCTCTTATTAAAATCCATGGATATTACGTTATTACAAGTTAAAATGGCGGCCTCCATGTATCCTAATGAATAATACGCTTCAAGTTTTGGTGCATTTTCTTATTACACCAAAAGTCCAGGAAACTCCCGGACTGCTAAAGATGTTTGTTTACTTTGAAAATGGTACTGAAATTGGAACCTTTTTGTATAATTAAAACTTTTGCTGTTGGCTAAAGTTTTAAAATCCACTCTTCAGGAATGGTTGAAATGAATTTTCAAAGATTACTTTAAAATTCTATGGTGAAAGTTAAATTTTTGCTGGTGAAAATGGAGAAACTAATCATTCTGTTTTACCATTAAAATTATAATATTTCGCATGCATTTGGCTTCAACCTTTTAATATTTTACCGTTATGTATTTCTTTAGAGAAATTTTAATTTTTAAAGATGCATTGTGGGTTATAATGGCAAGAAATCTCCCAATTAGGAGATCTTTTGATCGGGAGCGTGGACCGGACTGCATAAGGGCCAACGAATCGTGCAACAATTGCTTGAAATTTCAACCAATGAAAAAAACAATTTGAATCGAATTCTAAACATTATGTCCATAAGACGATTTCGCCCAATAAAGTAACTAAGCCTGGTGTGACGCATTTATCTTCACAAAATTAAACAAAAATACCACTAAATGGGAAGAAACATTTTGTACCTGATTAGAAAACCCACAGAGACTAGTAAAACTCTTGGTTTGAGAAATGACGGACAGTCCTCGTAGCTAATGACGTGACAAGTGTGATCTTCAATTTGAGGTAATACGAATCATTTTCGCAATTTTTAAATGCAAAACGTTCCTCGATAACACACATATTTATGCGTAAAAAATATTATATACACAACGATTTATTTCTTATTTTTCGGTCGATTTGAAGGATTTAGTGGTATTTTGATGTCATGCCTTGCAGGTCATACTTGATATCATTTTCATATAAAAATATATTATCGAACTCTCTTTAACAATTTAAAATACAATAAGATTTTGCGTTCTATATTGTCCGTGTACACATTACAAAGTATATGATTTGTTAGAAATTTGACAAGTTAGCAATGATAACTTACCATACCATTGAGAGTAATGATACATAGAAATAATCTCCGTAAATAAATCTCATTTGTGCATTTTGTGTTCTAAAAAATACATTTTATTAATGCAAGAGAAAACCAATCAATGAAAAAGAAGAGACAATGAATATACAAATAAATTATTAATACAATCCATCGATTGAAGGTTGATCGCTTAACGTAATATTCGGATTCAGGGAAACTACTTTTAATGCGTAGGACTGTTGAAAATGTAGTTAAAGTTTTGCAACTTCCAGTCGGTTCTGACAACTAGGAATCTTTGAAGAAGTTCGAACCCATCAATAATCTTCATCATGCAATCTTTCTCTTTTACAGTTATATTAACAACAAATCACCACTACAGGCTAAACACTCAACTACTTTACTCAAAATGTAAAGGGTTGAGCTTCTGCATCAGTGATGCTTTGGTTTCACATGTAACAGTTGTCTGTCTTACAAGGGCAAAACAAGTGGGTATAACCAATCGATCAATCAAATATATGCAGCAAGCGAACATTTGAAGAAAACAAAATGAATATTGGTTGAAAAACCTTTCGCCTTTTACCGTGATCCCGGCCGACTCGGACTTTTTAGCAACTTGGACCGGTTTTATGGGCAGGTGGGAGACTTAGGAATTATGCTATACGGCTTAAGACTGAGGTACAATGGATTAAAGATGATTGTGAAATCTTCAAGGAAAGAGCGATCAACCAATATACAAGACGCAATGTGATAGGTTTGCAGGTAGACTGTTTGTGGAATTTATTATCAAACACTAGTTACGGTAGTGAACTAAAAAAAAAACCGTTTGTATTATTATGTAGACACTTCAAAGAAAGCATTTAAAAGAAATTGTCTTTCCATTTGAAGCATGGAAAGTGATTAAATGAATTGTTTTACTGATGTAAAGATGACTCATAATTGCGAAGAAGCGGCTGAAGAATTCTCCTTTCAGCACAGTTTGCAGGCATATTAGGATATTCTTTGTCTTTTTTACCAGTCCGGTCCACGCTCCTGATCAAGAGATCTCCTGATTGGGAGATCGATACTTGCGCAGTGACAATAATTAAAATTGTTGCTTAATAAGTTCAGCCGTTTTTTTTGTGTTTTTTTTTTGCTTGTCAAATTCTGTACTTCTAAAGTTGTATACTTTAGAAATGATATTGGAATGAAATATTTCTGTATAATTTGAGCATTTGTTGCTTATTAAAATATTTAAATCTGCTCTTCAAAAAGATATTTAAATTAATTTTTAAAGATTACGTTAATATTTAAAATTCCCTTGGGAACTCAAATAAGCGCTGGTGAAAATAGAGAAAATAATTGTATCGTTTTGTTACACCAATAAAATTAGAATACTTCGCATGCTTTTTTCCTACCTTTGGCTTAAACCTATTTAACCGTTATGTATCTCTTTATCTAGAAAGATGCATTGTGGGTTATTATGACAAAAAAAATCTCGATCGGGTGATCTCCCGTTCGCGAGCGTGGACCGGACTTTTTACCAAGGTGAATTTATCCACCACTGTAATTCTATATGAAGACAAAGCCGATGAAATAATGACGTCATACACGTAATATTTATGCTCTTCTCTCGCCACGCACGCTTACTGTCAAAAAGACTGTTCATGTTTTTGAGAATTGCTATGAGGGTAAAGAAGAAATATAAAAGAATTATATTCACGCAGTAAATTATGGTAAATGAATAGGAGAGTTATGACCCAAAGAGTAGCGAGAAAATTGTTAATGAAACATGACCTTGAAAATATGTTTTTCTCATCAGAATATAGGCAGAGAGTATTCTGACGTTTAAGTACAGAAAAGGAATAATAACAGAAAGTGAATGATGAAAAATTATTTTCCATTTTCATGTTGCCTCGGTATTTGGCTTTATTCGAAAACTTGTAGACTGGTAGGATTGGCAAATTGATCCTAATTTACATTTACACTTTAAATTTTTCTCATAATAAGAACCTAAGATACACGGACAGATGGGCTAGATTTCTTGTAAACTGCATGTTATGCCACATCTCAATTATAAAATAAAACGTTTTCACTATAATTTAGAAAGAGGGGACATACATTTTCAAAGTAATACAAAAATATAATCTTGGCAGCACAACTTTATCATCACACTGTATAACTATCGCATACGACTTACTTATCAGTCACTTTTTAACACACTATGGGAATCTTTGAAATGCATAAATAACTCAAAAACGGAACGATATATCAATGTTTTTTCATCATTAGCTTGTTTCTTTAAATGTCCTCTTTAATAATGATCCACATGACAAAAATATGTCACATAGTCGTTAAAGGTATCTACATCTGAGAAGAATAAAATTCGTTTGCTTGTTTTGGCGAATTCGGTTTTACAATTATACAACAGTCAAGTATCGTCTGTCAGTCTGTGGGGCATATAATTAAACTGTTTTTAAATGATGATTAATCAAGCATGATTGGCACTGTTTAAAATTGATCGAATGAAAATATATCGTTGAAAGAGGATCTGCGAAAAGTGCACCTCTACACACACATATAGATTGCATTACTACATCCTTAGTAATTCTTAGTTATTGATTTTTTTTAGCTAACTGGAAATAAAGAAAATAAAGCCTTTCAATGAGCTACATATAAAATTGATTAAGAATAGTTTTAATATGGCAAATAATTATGGTGACATTATTATGCTCGGATGATTTGAGTACTTTCAAGTGAGTTATAAATTACGTAATTGTTTTGCTTTGTAATATTTTTCAAAGACTTAAATTAAAGTGATATACGTTTAAATTGAAATAGTCATTGGAATTGTGAACATGTAAGTTCACTCTTAATTGGTAGATGTGTCTAAAGACCATCAGTCCGGTCGTACAGGATAACAGTCTTAGTCTCCCTATCACGGCAGTATTTCATAATACATCAATTCAAATTGAAATAATTCATCATAAAATAAAATACTAACATAGTTTGTATTTACTCTGTGCCTTTTAATTCTTCCTTTGAAATAATAATAGTGGTGATTTGTTATAGCATGTTACCTATCATCGGTCGTGTTTCAACATCATTTTCTGAAAAGAGAATATTGAAATATGGTTCAAAAAATATTTTCCACTTAGAATATGATCAATGACATCATATGAAAATTAGTAAGATAATCTAAGCAGTCACCATGAATCACCATCTCACATGGCAAGTTTCCATTAATATTTATTACATCTGAAGATTCGAAAAAAATAACAAAATTTCACCGAGTTTTTCTTGATTTTATCAAATCCATACAAGGGGAAAAGAGCTGCAATGAAACTGCCTATTCTGCATGCACCCCGTAAGTTTTGTTGTTGGAAGAAAAGTGCCAGATTACTCTCTCTCTCTCTCAAAGAAAAGGAATCGGAATCCACCATAATTTAAAGTTTGTCATGCCAAGTGCAGACTGCAGAACTAAAAATAATTGTTCACATTGTTACGATTGTTGAAACATGACCTTACTATCAATCAAGAATTAAGTAAAAAGTTAAGAGCTGGAGTCGTACAAAGAAATTAGAAGTAAAAAAGAAATCTGCAATTATTTAACCTTTTGATGTAGCAGTTTTATATTGCAACATCACAACTAAGGTATATGGAGAAACTTAAAACGTTTGATGCACGTATGCGAGAATGATGTACTCAGATTTTAAGTGCAGTACAAATGAGAGATCCTACATCTCTTCAACGGGAGATATTACGAAGCTTCCATTGTTAAGCAAATTGAGTGCCGGTTGTTGAATATAGTAAACATAGTAACACGTTTAAGAATAATTTAGAAATTAAGGTGTGCTCACACTGATTATTAAATGACAGAGATAACAATCGCGACTAAAAAAAAAAAAAAAAAAAAAAATATTGGAAAACAGCATAATAAGGCGTTAGTGAATTTAAAACCTTCATGCGAAAATCTAAATAACCACAAAAATGATCAATCCTACATACAATACATAAATGATTTATTACAAAAAGAGCATGAGAAATGTAGGGTAGAAATACAATTAAAGGAGCACTAAACCGAAAGTGAGGGCGTATTTTTAGGGGTCGCCAAAATCAAACGCTTATCTAGCACACAACGGTACAGCAATTTTTTAGTTAATATGAATAATTAAGTAACCTTTGCCCTGACGTCGTCTGTGGCCCATGGAGGCATGAAGTTTATCGATCTTTTGTGGATAATATTTTTTATGTGAAATTTGCAAAACCCAGCGCCCTTACTTTTCGGTCTAGTGCTCCTTTAAGGAAAATATGGCCAGCTTTCATGCTTTAACCTATTATCCTCACCATCTGACCATTTCAAAAACGGTTTGATAAAAGGAGACACTCGAGAATAACACTGCGTATATTTGATTATCTTACATGTCATATACATGATTAACTTATGTATTACATCATTTCTAATTGTTCCTTGATTATTCATTATGTACGACACAAATACAATTCGTAAATAACATTTACTCATCAGTTCGGTTCTTACCGTCGATCGGGGACTCAATAAGTCCTCCGATCGGGAGACACAAGTATGCGTACTGAGCTTACAGTGATATATGGAAGCCGCCATTTTTATTGTGAAGTTTCAGCCATAGACGCTTATTAGTCGTTTCACTGAAGGTTTGTAACGAAGTTTGCTTTTGCTTTGTTAATGTTTAATTTCGAGAAAGTAAAACTTCGTTACTATCACGCAGTTATTGCTAGATAATTTTCACAAATCCCCAAGTTATTTCTCATAATTTCAGAGAACCTTGTTAAAGCGCGACTGCCTAACGGTTACACATAATAAGAATTAATCACTTTTCTTCAAATTTCTCGAAAACCGCACGGTGAATTTTAAAAACGCACGGTGAAAAGATTATTCATATGCCACTATTTTAAATTGTGGGATACTTCTGTAAAGGATCCCCTGATCGGGAGAAGAAAATTGTTCTTCCTATCGGGGATACGAACCGGACTGCACATGGAAAACATTAAAATATCGATATTTATCCAGGGTGGGTCGAATTATACAATTAAAACTCTTTTCCTTCAAGAAAAAAAAAAAAAAAATGTGACTGCCAGAAGTAAATCATTCTCTTTTCATTTACAGAGAAACTAATCATTTTTTGTAACATAAGGAATACCAAGTAAAAGAAAGGTTTTCAAATAGTACAAAAGAAGGCCATTGTGCAGTGATCAACAATGATGTTGATGACATTTTTTTACGGAATATATGCTATGTAATCGTACAAATCGATGAACACAAGCTATATAAGTAATTAAGTTCCCGAATCCCTCTTCCATACTACTCCGACTCGCCATACGTCATGAGACGGCTTATACTTAATTGCCCATTAATACATAGGTTTCGAAGAAAAGGCACATTAGACAATATGGATACAATGACTCGGTGGCAGATCAGCAGAGTTTAACGTTTATAAACCTTAAAGTAAGTTTGAGACTGTTAGAGGTAAACTTGATCACAGATTGCATACGGTACGTTCCCGCCTATTTAACCCAAAGCCTGCGCGTTATCCTTATAACAACATCTACGGATTCATAAGGAACCTGTAATCAACCGGATCCAGGTCTAAGCCAGCACAACGTGATCTCCACATTACATACAACATCATAATAAAACGTAAGATATATCTCAAAGAAACAAACAGCCACTCACTTCATACGCATCGTCGCTTTGAGTCAAATCGGCAAAAACGAAGGTGGCACTAAACAAAGTGGTTTTTTTTACGACACCAAGCAAGTTAACTAATTGCCTTTCGACTACCAGAAGATTCGGTTGAATTCAGCATGATATTGTTTTGTATAGCATAGTATAGCAAGGTTTAACGTCCCGAAAGCATCCAGTGCTGGACATTGTATCAAGACGGCCACGGCCTTTGATAACCAGTTGTGAACTCACTGGTTGCAGACCCACCGGGATACGAGCCCGGGACGTGCGGGTGAGAGGACAAAGCACTGACCACTACACCACGGATGTCTGTATTGATAACCAAACAATGAATCTTCCTCGGCATGTTTCTGTAACCGAGTATTAAGGAGAATGTTTTTGTTTTGCTCATTCAGATCAGGGATTTTCCCATAGCAAATCTCTGTTCACTGATAATACTGTCTTCCTCGGGTGGTTACCTAAAAAAAATACGACCAGGGAAATGGTTGTCCTCTACTTTACCTGGTTGTTTTTCAAATAATAAAATACGTAAGGATTTTCCACCTTTTTCATGGTTGTCTGACAAGAGCGCATTTGGAACTAATGACAACCTTGGGTTGGTTGCATGGGCTTCAATTATCACCTTTTCCAACGTTGTATTTGACACTCATTCCCCCATCATACCTTTTCAACCAAAAACCACCATTTCCATTTACACGACAAAACCGACCGTTTATGGTTGGCCATGCGGGTCATAACGTCTCCTAATATTACGCCTAAGAAAAATCATTTCTTACGTCGTAACAATTCCGTTTCATGCATTTAAAACGCGTCGCTAATTGGCTGTTTCCTTTAGGCGTAGAAATTATACATAATTTTACTCGTGAAAACTAATTTTCAGAGGTATTTTACGTCTAAGAAAAATCAATTCTTACGTCGTAACAATCAGTTCTTCTGTCGTTACAGTTCCACTGCATACGTCTAAAACGGGTAGCTGATTGGCTGTTTCCTTTAGACGTAAGAATAGAAAATTACTTTTTACGTAAAAGTTTATCTACTCTTACGCCTAAAGGAAGCAGCCAATCAGCAATCCGTTTGAGACGTATGCAATGGAATTGTTACAATGTAAGAATTGACTTTTCTTGGGCGTATTATTAGGAGACGTTATGATCCGCATGGCCAACATAACCGTTTGTTGGCACTTGTGGTTAATGCCGGGTCAATGGCCATGGCATCATCTTTTTAAGTGTACATGTATTGTATTAACAAATTATATGCTATAGACAATACAGTTGTCAATGCATGTGTAATAAAACCTACAAATTCCACCATTTACAACCAAGTTCATGCCTCATATAAAAACCAACATGTTGACCACCATGATGTGGAAAAAGGTAGTTTACTAGGGAAATCTGATCAACGTAGGAAAGGGTGGTGAACCATAGTCTACCCACCACATAAATTATTTAACGTGGTTGTCAAAAATGAAAGTGTTCTTAATGTATGCTAATGGTTGTCATATAATGGTAAAATTTGGGTTAGAAGGGTAGTAAAGCAAGGGTATTTTTATTGTTATATGAAGGTTTCAGTGGAAAAAAGTGGAAATTGGAACAAATCTGTGGTCGTTTTTGTTTTTATCTAAACAATTTTTAGCTACAAATTTCATAAGTTTAGCTTCTGCATCAGCAGATCAGTGAGTGATGCTCTGTCCTGTGTGATACAAAAGAACAATGTTTGACTAGTAAACGTATCGTTATGTGCAGTCCTAGAGAAGCTTAATCTAAAGGATTACTCAGATCCTTCAAGTTCAGTATTTTTAATGCAATGGAGGCCACTGTGTCCTAATGTGAGCATAGCCATAATGCACCACGAGTCTAAAAAAAAAAAAGGCAAATTTTACACGTGTTGGAAATAAAGTAAATGCGATTCTTTTCACAAACAAATTCTTCAAAAGATAATGCCACGAGATAAAAAAAGTTTTCCACCTCGGTTTGAAAAAAATATGAAGGAAAGTATCTTTTTACTCATTTAGATGAGGGATTTTCCCATACAGCCATAGCAAATCTCTATTCAGAGTCACGTTTTCTGACTGTATTTGTTTCAATTGCTTGTAGGATATGATCATGTTTGACATGTTTGACTACTAAATTTGTCCGTATAAGCAGTTCGTGAGAAATTTAATTTTAATGATCATTCAAATCCCTAAAGTTAAAGAAATTTTAATGCAATGGTGGCCGCTTATGTACGCATAATGTACCACGAGTCCCAGTTATATTACTATGATAGACGAACATAAAAGGGTGGTGAACATTTTACACGCGTTGGAAATAAGATAAGTGTAAATAATTTCAAATGTAGTACATACAACACTATACACTGTAGCCACAGCTTCTCGAAACGTTTTCCATCTTGATTCCGAGAAAATTGGGTTGAATGGCTAGAATCGTTAAATGTTTAAATAAAATGTCTAGTAACTGTCTCTTTCAACAAACTCGCGCAATCTTTGAAATGCAGTAACTCCTAAAGTTATCAACATTTTGACGCCACATTGTTTCTTTCATAGTCCTCTATCACATACAGACATATATGAAAATGAAAATTCACGGGAATATTCCTTTAATTAAAGCTTAATATTGAGGCGGAGTGTTTATGTAAGAGGTTGGAAAATGTGTGACCTTAGCATATATTTAGCTTTCTTACTTGCATGTTGCTTCTTCATGTGGGCTTTGAAATAAGTATTTCTTTTTGCCTATGGTTTGCCATTTGTGTTTTCTCAAGTTTGCAAATAATGTGCTGTAAGTGTATTTTTTAAACTCCATGCCATTTCTAAACTGAATTATGTCTTTTCCATTTTCTTATGTTGATTACTAATTTTTGGTTCCGATACGATAGCTTCAGGAACCTATACAGTCATGGTGGCGTGTGTGTGTGTGTGTGTGTGTGTGTGTGTGTGTGTGTGACGGTCAGCTCGTAAACGTGATATCTCAAGAACGGTAATCTGGATGCATGCTATATGTGATACACAGATAGCCCAGGGACCGTAGATGTGCCCCATTGTTTTTGATGGTGATGTCATGCATATTAATGAGTAAGCGGGGCTTAATGTGAAAATATTGAAATGTTCATAATTTAACAACCGCATGTTTGTTTTGTTTCATATATGGTGTAAATAAAATGTTAGCTGGTGTGTACATTTTCATGATGTAAAAACATTGAATTTCATTAATATACGAAGAAGGCGGGGCTTAATATGATTTTGCTGAAAAAAAGCTTGTAAACACGGTATCGCAAGAACAGTAAACTGGATTCATGTCATATTTGGTACGCAGATACGCAAAGTGGGCGGGGCTTAACATGATTTAGTTGAAAAGAGCTTTTAAATACAGTATCTTAAGAACTTTACATGGGATTAAGTCTATATGTAGTAAAGAGATCGCCCATGGTCTGTAAATACGCCCTATTGTTTTTGGTGTTGATATCGTGAATATTTATGAGTAGGCGGGGCCCACTGACAAATTTTTGCAATAAAATAAGTCAACAATCATTTTGCATCATACTTAGTTGCTACGATAATGTTCTTAATTATTGTGCAAATGCTAATGTTGTCAACATTAACTCAAATGATATTACCTGGTTCGTTTAACTTACTCATTATTACTTTAATAAAAACATTGATTTCGATCATGTGTTTTGATACTTTCCTCGTCTAAACTTTTTGTTAGTCCCTTGGTGTATTCAGTTACATCTAAAGTGGTCAATTTCTCTCATTCTTTTGTTTTTCTTTGGTGGCCCTGGGTATTTCGCCTTTTTTGTTTTAGAGTATTATGGGATAGCCAAATGTAATATTATGGGATGGGCCACATGTTTTAGTCAGAAGTAATTTGAGATTTTCTTAGAGACACTTTCAGGAGGCTGGTCAGTGAAGTTGTGTGTAACAATGTAGCTGAGAATTGTCTCTGAAAAAACTGTACATAATGTATATAAACATCTTGAGCTGTAGAAAAAAATAATTTTGTTTTGTTTTGCACCAGAAATACCACTCATCTTGTTTACTTGTAACTCTCCTATTCATCTTTTCTTGTATTTTGCTTTGAAAGAATCCACCAGTATTTATAGTCATACTATGAGTATTGGCACATTCCAAAAATGTGTCAGTGATCGGAAAACCCCACAGTGAGCGTATTTCCATCAGCTCACATTTATATACTTATTTAATGCACGGGGCAAAAGACTGCCTGAGTAGAATGATCTGAATTAGGAAGGGTCATCAGCTCACATTTATATACGTATTTAATGCACGGGGCAAAAGACTGGCTGAGTGTAATGACCCGAATTAGGATGTCATTCGCGAGTGCAAAGTCCTTTGACCCGTGCATTAGATACGCATTTAAATACGATACCGAAACATTCATCTTTTTTATCAAATTTCCTTGTTAGATTATTAAAATGTATAAAAAGCAACAAAAAGAACAATGAAAAACCAGAAAATTTGACATAATTTTTTTCTCGCTTTGTTGTGTAATTCACCTGTTGTAAAAATAAAGTAAACCAAATACTCACTTTGTGCATTATGGGAATTTAATGCACGGGTCATGACAATGTAAATACTCCATAGAAATTTTTATAAAGGCTCTTAATGGAAAACAGAAACTTGTGTAAACCCTTAAATAATCCTTTAATCTATAGAATCCTTAATAGTACGGAATATTTATAGATCTGTTGAATTAAAATGATAGTGTGTATAGGATTGATGATATTCAAATCATTTATTTTAAACTCCTTCCCTTAAAGGTCTTTAAGACTGTTAGAACTAAAGAAGGAGATTCTTGTGTCAAATACACATAAAGCAGCAATTCGTTTCTTGTACCGAAAACACCCAGCATGACCACTTATATCCCCGTTTGACTATATGAAGCATAATTGAACAAACCCTTATATTTCTATTAGGATTTGATTAGCGCGGCTATGGGTCTTCCTCATTAATTTTCTATTTTAAGGAGAATGTTTTCGCTTATTGAGATGCACGTTTTCTTAAGCAATATTTCACTATGACAACAAATACATAAACACACGATAATAGGCGCAAGACGAACCATGTGCATTATATTTCAATATTGATACGGTTTTCACTATCATACTTCATCAACTTCACAATCGAAATGTAAACAAGTCACATTAATGGCAGGGCAAAAGCTTAAACATTTGGAATTGATATAGATGTGAATCACGATCCCCAAACGCCATTGTAGATTTTATTATAATTGGTTTTCTATAGTTTAAATTTCAAAATTATTGATTCTTTATGACCTTCCTGCCATTTGTCTAATTGCAAGCATTGATTGCTTAGTGAGAAATTCTGCTATGTGTGTACTTATGTAGTCAATATAAAAAGTGAAAAATACGGGAAGTCAAATTTAACGGCGTATACACTATCCGTTTTCTACTTATCGAACTGGAGTAGCTTCCTAGTTTGATGGTGTATGAAATTGCTCACCTTCGGATTAAGAAGTCAGTTGTCAATCATACGTACTCTCACGAAGGGAGGACGGAAGAAGTACATCACAACCGTTGACGTTTTGTTAAATGAACAGATTAAGATTGCTGACTCTCATCAGCTGCCATTTAGAATCTCCCTGCTCTTATATACGTATTTCGAATTCTACGTCTTTAGATAAGAAGATCTTTTTGGGACGGGTTCCACATGTACTAATGTAAGATACAAATATCAACCATAATATATTCCACAAAGCAACTCTGTGCGCCTTGCTTTTTCCTTCCGAGTAGGGCCTACTAAAAAATTCCTGAACTAAATATTACATTTTTCTAAATAGTAATTTTGACACATGTCGGCCACATTTCTGATTTTCCTTGAAACATACCCAGGGCAGTGCTGTTGGTAAGCTTTTGGTGCTACAGTAGGCGCATTTTATTTTAACACTAATAGGATAAACACACTCTTAAAAAAAAAGAATGGTCAAATTTGACCACAATATGGTCAAAAGTGAGGAGTGATTTATGCACCAAAGCATATGTGGTCAAATTTGACCAAGTTAGCGTGGTCCCAATCATTTTGACCAAACCAACTTGGTCAAATTTGACCACATTTGGTTCGGTGCATAATTCACTCCTCACTTGGTTAAATTTGACCATTAACACTTGGTTAATCTGTTGACCACCGCAGCTTGGTCAAATCTTCTGAACATTTTGTGGTCAAATTAACTTCATAAATGGCTCCAGTTGATTAAATCCTTGGTCAAATTAAATTCCTGTTCTACAAAAAAAAAAAAAAAAAAAAAAAAAAAAACAACCAGTAACAACACAATGTTTCAGTTTGGATTGTTTAATTTCATAACTTTCCTGGGCAACCGTTAATGCCACAGTAATGGTTTTCTCTAAAACACAGTTAACAGAGAAATGAAAATATTGCTACATTTGCTTTGAAAGATGTGCAAATTTAAAACTTCTGAGTACTCCATTGAACCTGAAATTCAAGGCACATGAGCATGTCAAGTCGTCAGCATTGGAAATGATTAGTAACTTTTATATAATTATCTGTAATAATTTTCAACTATGTCCAACTAGCCATAAACTATGATTCAAACATCAAAACAAAGTTTCTATTCCAACTGAACTTCCGATTTGTTTATGAAGCTTTGTGAAACTATCTTTAAAATGCAGTAACAAAATCCTGTACAAACCTAAATGGTTGCAGTACACTGGACCTCAAGTTACAACATATTGGTATTTTAGGATTTTGAATAGACTTTTAGAAGTTTTCTAATTTCGCCTTTACACGTTGAGATGTCCACATAAGAACACAATTATTTAAAGTATAAGTTAGGTTACTTTCATGTATAAGATTGTTTGTTGTAAAACTGTCATATCTCTTCAGGCCAAACGCGAGCAACTACCAGACTTTTTATATTTTTTTTATGACGTATGAAACTAATCAGTATCTTCATAAAAAGACATTAGGTTTTTCTGCAATTGACATCACATTCTAAGAAAGACTTCGTCATTTTCTGTGAAATTGTACCCTTAATAAAGAAAACTGCCTGAACATGTACATAACAATTTATATGTGATTAAATAAACATACAAAATCTCCGCAGTTTAGTCTTTATAATTTTCAAGCTAACACTTTTACCATGCATGTCAGAGGATAGCATCCAATGGACTCACTTAATATGTGGATCTCCCTGGTCATACTGTACATACAACCTTACATTCAAATTTGCATATTAAGACTACAACATTAAAAGATCTTTAAGGTCTATGGATGCATAGCAATTTGTATACTGATTAAAATAGCTTTAAAATCTGAGCACATCAGTTTTTGTTAATTTTGAAAACAACACAAAGTTTCGGGGCTTTTTCTATTATTTGGACACAGTACGCTGTCCGCCCAGTCCAACATCACAAAATCTTTGTGTAATTCTTTCAGTTAATCTCCTGCTTTACTGTCCATTTAAATTATTAGAAGCCTATTCCTGCAAAGAATTCGATTGAAGGTTTGATAATCAATCAAATTATAGTCAGGTTGCAAATCTAAAAAAAGTGACACCCACAGGCTTTTTCGGGGAAACAACAACCCCAATTAGATCCTAAAACATATGCATGCGGGTGTGATAATGGGTTAACGGTTACTGTTAATAAGTACCTGCTAAACTTTTTTTTAAAGACTTTTTTTTGTTGAAAGAAATTGGAGACACTAAAGTTTGTAACGAGTTATCTAGAGAATTCTAGAGTAAAGCACCAGAATAACGGATATGATGATGAGATGAGGAGAGTCTACAAAGAGGTGTATTGAGATTGTTCTTATACCTTGTACCTACAGAATGAATGCTTTTATTCGTGGCAGAGAGATCATCAAAAAACATTTTGGAATATTTGTTAATGTTTGAATACGAAAGTGGCAATCTGAAGTTTGTTAATGTCAAAGATGTTAAGAGCGTTCAATGACGGGAATAAAGGAGTGTGGCAAAGACGACGATTGTTGGTTACAAAATGCATAGCTCTTTTTTGAAGAGTAATGAGTTTTTTTTAGGCGGCAAGGATAATTGTTTGCCCAAGCAATGTTACAATAAGAAAGAAACGGAAGTATAATGGCATTATTAATTTTAAGAAGGGCTTTCTCGGGAAGTTAAAATCTTAAGCGTCAAAGTATACCAACTCGTTTGGAAACTTTTTTACAAATAAAATCAATTTGATTTTGCCATGTTAGACAGTTATCAGTATAAGCTCCTAAAAAATGAGCAAACGGAGTGAAAGTTATACTTTTATTACCTAAATGAATTTGACAGAGATTATTTGCAAGGGTTTTGTTGGGCGGGGTGAACATAACGGAACATTTCTTTCGAATGTTTTAGGATAATTTATTTACTATCATCAATTCTTGAAATACCTTGATGACAGACAAAATGTCCCCACGCCACATTTTGACCCTTCCCCTATTCCTTTATATCTCAAATTGTAATATCGTCGTCCTTAATTAGTACCAAAACCACACACCAAATTTGATCAGAATCCAATCATGACTTCTTAAGATATCTTGATGACAGACAAAATGTCCCCACCCCAAATTTTCACCCTTCCCCTATGCCAATTTCTCAAGTTGTAATCACTTCGTCCTTAAGCAGTAACAAAACCACACGCCAAATTTGATCAGTTCGTGAGATATCTTGATGACAAACAAACAGACAGACAAACAAACATACGGAGGCGAAAACTTTAAATTACCTATAACTATTAAAGTTGATATATTTGTCTAAAAATTCAAAAGCTGTCAAAAGGTTAATTTGATTGATTTTGTATGAATTTTTAAACCATTTATAAATCAATTAACTTAACGTTGCCTTTTAAGTATTTATACACATTTTATTCCAAAACGACCCTGATTGGCCTACCAATGTAAGTAAGTGCACGTTGTACCATTGCGTTTCGACTAATCAAAACACAGCACTAAGATTTTTTGGCCCTTAGACCCCTCCAACCAAACACCCTCAATTTTCTCAAAACCAGGGGTAATCCACACTATTTAACCCGAGAGACTCTTCACAATTCATTGACTACCATCCAGCTATTGTTACACCATACACAACACAGGGGTAATCTATACCTTCTTAACTGACAGCATCTTCATAGTCTATTCACAGTTCACTTGTTTGCAACCAGCTACTGTTACACTGTACACAATAGGTCATTTATCTTGGGCTCAAGCCACATAACTGCTGTTCAGTGATGCGAATCAGATTAGTCCTTGGCTGAGCCTAAGTATAAATATACATTATATGCTTGGGAGGACTTTGTGCAAAACCCATGAATGATTGATGGACCATTCCTTGTAAGGATGGTTATTTCATTAACAAACAAAAACAAAACAAAATCGACCTCCTCGTATTAGAGACGATAACTGGCCTTTAAAATGGGAATTTTGTTTCCATTTACAGTGGATTTTAAACTTATTCAGCTAAAATTCTTTTACAATACATAAAAGTTCTTTTCGATACAAATCGCACCAATCCCTAATGTCCTTAAAACGATCCTCTGAGTACCTTCATTAATGGGTTAATTTAGCGTCAAGCGTCCACTCCATTCTAATGACCACTGTTGGTCTACCCTTCAACATTCTTGGAGATGTATTGGTGCTTCATAAGCTGTTACCGCATTTGATAGGCTAAGCTAGATCAGCATCTGTTAAAAATTAATAAAGAAATGACAAGAAATAAATAATCAAAACAATACAAATCAATAATGAAATTTAAGGTCTATGGACGTGTAGAGACAACATTACCTAAATTGCATAAGAATATATAAAACAAACACTATGGAGCAAATGATATCATCAAGATTGGTTCAATATTAACCATTATACAGCGTTTTTTAAATCGTCGATTTGCATATTTATGCAAAAAAAAAATATATTACTGGGCTACTATGGAATTTTCTTTTGTAAATCCTTTTGTATGATTAAATGTGCATCGTAATTCTTTGGAGTGGTGTAGCAAATTCTGATTTAAAAAAAAAAAAAAAAATGTTTATGAGTCTTTACCTTGTCTCCAAGGAAACAAACTTTTCCATCACTTTCAGTAACAAGGATTCAGGGAAGAAATTTAAAAGAATTACACAAAGAACTTGAGCATCAATTCAACCGTATCTCTAAAACTAAAATTGTTTCTTTCAAAATTCACAAATCTGATCTGCTTAGATTGTAATCATCTTTCAACCAGTATAGAAATTATTAGATGTCCATAAACCTTGAAATAAAAATACACTTCCATAAAGGGCCCTTTCCTTTCTTG
>JAIGNY010001587.1:1212500-1262500 GCA_020152595.1 Chiridota heheva | reverse complement strand
CCGAAAATAAAGAAAATTTCATGGAAATGGAAGCAAAATTTCACGAAAATTCCCAAAAATTGCAGTAATTTCCTGAAGAAAATAAATTTGTGAAACATTCTTTATTTGGGGGCTTAAAATTGTGTCAAGTCTTGATGCCATAGAAGCGAAGGCCGCGAAGCCCTGGGTGGGACACAGGTTTCGCAGGAGGCCCTACGTTTGCCATGGTTTTAATGGCAGAACAGGGCTTTAAAATGTGTCACATCTATTGGGCGAAGCTGCACGTACGGGCGCTGGGGCGAACCCAAGGAATCCCTGCATTTTTCGCTATTTTCAGAGCATAAAATTGCTTAATATTGTGTCAAATCCAGGGTCAACGTCCTAGGCGCCGAAAGGGCGAAGCCGCAGGAAGCTAGTAGCGTTTTTTGCCGTGATTTTGGTAGGAGAAAATTGCTCAAAATCGTGTCAATTTTGAACTAAAGTTAGTTAAAAGGAATATTATTTTGGAACAAATGTTCAAATACAGGATCCCATTGACTTCAATATACTTCAATATGTGTCTTTAGTTGAGGTTTAGGAATAGTTTTCATGTTTTTGATGTTAGGATAAAGCTTTTAGAAAAAAATATTCACAACGTTGAGAACAAAACTTATATAAGAGTATGTGTCCCCAACAATTTTTGCGCCCCTATGAGTATTCGGCGTCCTCTCGAAAAGCTTCTACCAGCTGTATTCAATAAAATTGTTTGCCCTTCATGGCAGGAGCAGGTAATACATATTTTGTAAGTCCTTCCCTGGTGTGACTCCGCATACTTTTTGAATGGAAATGTCCAAAGGCCCATTCATAAGCTGATGAATTTACCCCGAAGTGGCTCCACGGCTCCACGCTTGCGATCGAAATTTGTCATAATTTCATAAATGCATCCCGGAGCGGCTTTGGTGGCTCCACGCTTGCCACAGGAAATTTTATTTCAAGAACGATCCATAGTTCAATTTGGCATATACCAGTTGCGTTTTCTTTAGAGATTTATCGATATTGTTTCGTAAAATGTTTAAGTGTGGAGCCGGCTCCACAGAGTTGCGGGGTATTCTGCAATTAAGCCAAATATTATTTCATCAACTTAAACTTAAATTTGTTACAACTTAGTGCAAGCCCTATTTTTAAAATGGTTTAAATACCCTTAAAGTGCAGGTTAAAATTTGTTTTATAATTATTTTGTAATAGGCCTATCTTCTAAAAAGTGTTAATGTTACAAGAAATATTATCAAGATCAACATGGCAAAACAACCTACTACAGCTGTGGGTAAAACCCCAAGTGTTTCTAGCAGTGTCCAAATTCATAAGGTTCAAGGTCGCCTTAATTTTATCAACCTTACCCAAAATTTAAAAAAAAAGCAGAATACGAGAAAATTAAAGTTGCAATGCCAGCAAGTGCTAAAAGGCCTAAATGTTACTGCGTTCGGCAGTACTTTTCCAGAAAATCGTTCAAACACTTACGAAAAAGCCTTAAAGTATAATAACACTAGGCGTACTAGGAATTAATGCTGACAAAACTGGGCATAAATTCAACAAACAAATTCCACTTTCCAGAAAACGTTTCCTTTAGTGCATCTTAATTCCACTCCTAAAGTGTTTTTGCAGCAAAATCTTTCTTAACTGCGATAAATCTCTTTATTTTCTGATCCGATTCACGAGTTTTCAACTATACTGGTTTGTATGGCGGACTGGTCGGACTGCCAGGTCATTGTGGTCATTTCATTTTAACCAATTAAAATACGCATATTGACCACGCACGATGGTCAGCGGTACGACTGTATGACTTGAGATATTTTACTACACTGTTCAGATCGGAACAAATTTGAGCTGACCACGTACAATGGTCAGATATTTGACCATTCATTTTTTAGAGTGCATGCAATCAACTCTTTTGCAAGTACCTTGGTTACAGTGGCGACACAGTGCCATAAAATGTGTATGAATATATTAAAGGAGTGAATAAAAGGAAACAATTTAAAATAGCGGCCTTTGTCACCGAAAATTTTCCAATTAAATAATTTAGGCACCCGGATCATCAGGCTTGTAAAAATGTAAAGAAACAGAGAAGTTCATGATTTTTATTTTCTTTAATTATTTAGGGGAATGTATAATAGAGCCTATCAATTTCTTTCCGTCTGAAGGTATGAGTGCACTTCCGCACGTCTGTAGTAGATGTGTCTTTGGAACTATGATATTACCTATTTCTATCCCATCTCTCAGACTATCCAAAATTAAGATATAACCATTTTCTCTGTGTTGACACCGATCACAAGTTGTGATAGCACGGTGCTATGATGTAACTTACTTCTACTTCATCTTTCCGACTATCAAAGATTAGGATAGAACCATTTTCTTTTCTGACACCGATCACAATTTGTGCTAGCACGAGATTGTAGATTAAAATATACCACGACAATTCAAAAAAAAAAAAAAAAAAAGTTTTTTGTTATTATTATTATTATTATTATTATTATTATTATTATTATTATTATTATTATTATTATTATTATTATTATTATTATTATTATTATTATTATTATTATTATTATTATTATTATTATTATTATTATTATTATTATTATTATTATTATTGTTATTATTTATTATTTATTATTATTATTATCATTATTATAATTATTATTATTATTATTATTACTATTATTATTATTATTATTATTATTATTATTATTATTATTATTGTTATTATTATTATTATTATTATTATTATTATTATTATTATTATTATTATTGTAATTATTATTATTATTATTATTATTATTATTATTATTATTATTATTGTTATTATTATCATTATTATTATTATTATTATTATTATTATTATTATTATTATTATTATTATTATTATTATTATTATTATTATTATTTATTATTATTATTATTATTATTATTATTATTATTATTATTATTATTATTATTATTATTATTATTATTATTATTATTATTATTATTATTATTATTATTGGTATTTTTATTATTATTATTATTATTATTATTATCATTATTAGTATTATTATTATCATTATAATTATCATTGTTATTATTATTATTATTATTATTATTTTTTATTATTATTATTATTATTATTATTATTATTATTATTATTATTATTATTATTATTACTATTATTATTATTATTATTATTATTATTATTATTATTATTATTATTATTATTATTATTATTATTATTATTATTATTATTATTATTATTATTATTATTATTATTATTATTATTATTATTATTATTATTATTATTATTATTATTATTATTATTATTATTATTATTATTATTAATATTATTATTGTTATTATTATCATTACTATTGTTATTAGTATTTATTTATTTTATAAAGGCAACCTCCTCTCCACCCCAATAATGGTGGCAAATTTCCTATTTCAATCGATTACTTTTGTCTGATTTGGTCATTTAAATGTGAAATGTATATACTTGTTTTTGAATTTCTAGTTCTTATTTAAAGTTTGATATGAGAGGATGAATGCAGGTATCATTACACCTACATAGTATCATCTGATCATAATTCGTGTAATCTAAAATCAAGGCAAATTCCACGTTTATGACAATTAACCTCTCTGGGTTTGACAGCTTTTCAACCAATTACCGCATGAATTTGCCTAGCAACAAAATCTGCGCAGTTAAGTGGGGCAAACATCCCACGCGGTACCATTACAGTGCAGCTAGCTAGCTGCGCGCGCTTATGTAGTCAATGTAATTTACTGTGCAAAACAAATTTCTGCACACACAGACTCAGTGACGGCAAAATAGTGAAGAAAAATATCGCTTACGGGCCCGGTGCGGGCTTTGTAAATCTGATTGCTGTTACCCAGAACAGTTAGCAAATTGAATTTTGTTTATCCTTTTGCTAAAAATTCTACAATCCGAAGAAGTGCCATAAATGAATCAAAGCTTGCGGCAGGCCTCGCGAACATCTAACTGCCAATGCATTGGTCGTGCACAATTGCGGATTTGAGATTTGTTTTCCCCACCTATAGTTACCGCGTTGCTATGGTGGGTGTGGCTTATTTCGTAGAGAGTTTCTGGTTGGCCAAGCGGATCATAATGTCTCCCACTGTTACGCTGAAGAAAAGACAATTCTTACGTCGTAACAATCAGTTCTTGCGTTGTAACAATTCCATTTTATATGTCTAAAACGGTCGCTATATGGCTGTTTTCTTTAGGCGTACGAGTAGATATAATTTTACGCGTGAAAACTAATTTTTTGTTCTTACGTCTAAAAGAAACAGCCAATCAGCAATGTTTTAGACATATGCAATGGAATTGTTACGGCGTAAGACACGATTGTAACGACGTAAGAATTGATTTTTCTTCGGCGTATAACATTAGAAGACATGAACCGTATGGTTAACCATAGACGTTAATTAGTTGTCTCCATGTCCTCTTCAAATGTTCTCTTCAGATTTGACCTTTATAACGTTACCAACAGATGTCAGTTTACGCTTAAAACAATGATTTCTCGTAAAATAAAAATAGTTTATAAACTTCATCCTAATTGAATAACAGAAGTGTTGGGCTGTAATCTTTTTGAATAAAAGAAGGGTTAGGATGCAAGTCATTGGATTACAGCGTTAAGTTCGTGTATGTATATGTTTGTGAGAGTGAATTGATTCGTAAGCCAGGACATGTGACGTCACAATCTCTCTTTTTCGCCGTTTGAAAAACGGGAACGTTGAAGTTGAGTAATGAAAACTTGTTTGGAATAATCTGTGCAGTGTGAAATGTATCTGGTAAACACAACTTTGCAACGTGTGAATCTATCAATGAACGTGTTATTTTACTATGATATCGTTTCTAATTGGGCATAAAATTAGAATATTATCGTTGTACATAGGGCTTCTTGCACTTGTTCAGCATATATCTTATTAAGAGTATAAAGATCAGATACCTTACATTCTCATTACATCATCTCCTTCCTGCTAATAAAGGAACGTCGGACAAATCGAATTTTTCCACAGAATGTAATATTAAATGTTATTATTGCCAACTTATCACGAAATGATTGAATAGCATACATGCCCCATTTTATCGATTTTAGCGTTGTTGTATATTTTGAAAAGATTCGTATAACATAAGTGTGTGAGGAAATTCGGTAACCGCAAATGATTATGTTAATCGATAAGTAGGTTATGTTTGTTATGCATTGTCATTCTTTTTTTTTGGTGCATCCTCAGTCTATATCGTCATGTTTTTAATTTTGATTCGTAGATATTGTTTTTACATAATTACATAAACAATATAAAGAGAGGTATTGCATTGCTCTTTAAATTTCTGATCAGAAAAAAAAAATGTTAGTTTTACGAGAGCAAGAAATAATGGGATACATTTCAAACGATATCCCATTTATATGAACTTGGTGTGTCGAATAGGGCAACGTCTACGTCATTACATAGGAAATCTGATTTCCTATAAAACATAAGCCTCTTTAATTTTAAACATCATCCCTGCATATGCATTTTTACACGGGTGTTCTATCATATCCCTGTTTTCTCCACCCTGCACTTTATCTTCACAAATCTCTACATTTTGTTCACCAAAATACAGTTTTGTTTATATGTGATATGAAAAAATGCAGGCGTACTACTTATTGTTCTGATTCATCTAATTATCATGCCTAAAACCCACTTCCTAACATCCTTATAAACCCCACGTTTAAGGAAAGTTATCGTCCCATTAATAAATTCAGAAACGAGCACCAACGTGCTGGTAACGTCACTTCCGGTTTTCCTTATTGATAACATCGCAGATTTTCGCTATGAGTAGGGAAATTTGACAACCGGAAGTGACGTTACCAGCACGGCTTTGTTTACTTCTGAATTTATATATGGGACGATACCTTTCATTGGAGCCATTGCCACCGTGTCCCTCCCTATATCAAACCAAGGATTTGATGTTTTATTCGAGCCAGGTGGGCTCGATCAAGCTTCAACCTGACATAACAAATAATGAAATAAACGACAGTCAATGTAATACATCATGCACAGTATTTACAGCAAGATGATGAGCTTGCATGTTACATTTCTAAAATGTTATAGCATGAAGGTACCACTTTTAGCAAGTTCATGTCACAGAAAAACGGCTTCAAAAGCTACCAAATGGTGAAGAAAGCATACAAAAATACTTAACAGTTTAAATTTGAGTATCACTCGTGTAGAAACAACTGTAGTAGTTGGGATTTTACATTCTCAAATTCATCAAAGTCTTTATGTATTCTATCATATTTTGTCCTGCGATTTTCGTGGCTTAAAAACATTCGATATGTCAGTAAAGTAGTAAAATAGAATGTACTAAGGGTAACTATAATTTGGCACCTAAAAAAAGTTCGAGCAAAAATAATTCAAATAGTAAAAAAATTAAAGAGATTTTCTTTGAAATACATTAACAATTAAAAAGAATGTCAGGATGAGAGCACCAATTTTCCATAGTAGACTTACTACACCAGTCATTTCTACACAGATAAGACAGTTTTAAACATGAATATCTCAGTGTTTACCAGATTAGGTAGTTTATTCACCGTTTTGTTTCTATTTAAGTTTTCATTCATATAAGATGAACTTACTTGACCACCGAAGCAATCCTTTAAGTGTCCATCCACATGCAATTGTGCCAGATTATGCGATATCTTTCTTTTCATCCCAGCTGTTTGTTTATGTGCTTAAATATGAAAACATGACACGATACGTATATATCTGTATATATCTATATATATATATATATATATGTATATATATGTATATATATATATATATATATATATATATATATATATATATATATATATATATATATATATATATATATATATATATATATATATATATATATATATATTCATATATATATATATTCATATATATATATATATATATATATATATATATATATATATATATATATATATATATATATATATATATATATATATATATATATATATATATATATATATATATATCTATATATCTATATATATATATCTATATGATATATATATATATATATATATATATATATATATATAATATATATATTTTTATACATATATATATATAAATAAATAAATAAATTTATATATATAAATAGATAAATATATATATATATATATATATATATATATATTTATATATATATATATATCTTTATATATATATATATATATATATATATATATATATATATATATATATATATATATATATATATATATATATATATATATATATATATATATATATATATATATATATATATATATATATATATATATATATATATATTCACGGATTGGCACGGATACTCCATAGATACCCCCTAAATAATCACTTTAACAAATTATCCATTATATGATATTTGTCTTGACAAATTTGTTACTTCCCGTTAAAGGTCTATGGACAGGCACACAAGTTTTCCGTTGTAAAACGTTTCTGAGTTCATAATAGTCTTTGAATTTTGAAAATAGCATGTGCAGTTTGAAAGTTCTGGATAGTAAAAGTTTGAACATTTTTTACTGCATTGAAAAAATGTTATGTATGAAAAGAAAACACCTTAAATTGCTTTTGTGTTTAAAGAAATTTATATTTCTGTAATTTCAGACCTTGAAATTTTTTTAAATGTCTTGAATAAAAAAGATCAAATCCTCTTTTTTAGAGTTATCGTCATATTTTCAAAGAGAAATGGCAGATGGTTAAAAAACAATGGATTTACATAAGTAAGAAAGAAGAGTCCATCTATATCCTGTTCATGCCTAACAAGATAACACAAAAATGTGCATATTTGCCCATATTTGCACTAGATTCTTCAAAAAGCTGTAAAATGTCCGATTTGTAACCGTTTTTGTTGTTTCTTTTGCTTTTTTCTTGTTTTTGGCAGACTTGAACTTATGCTGCCCCTACCTGCCCATATACCTTAAAGGTATGATATTTTAACGCAAAATTACTTTGAACAGTTGAAAAGGCTTAATGACTCGTGCCAATATAATGAAAGAAGAAGAGAAATGTGAAAATGTTCGAGTTTAGAGCCTTGTTCCTTGAGCAGTCGAGTTTTAGGGTAAAACTATAGTTAGTCGTGTTAATTTCCTACGACCTTTGAAGCTGGCCAAGGTTTCTTTTCTCAATTGTTCACGTCACACATCATTTTTAAACGACAGTTTTATTTTCTTCATGTCTGATCTTTTATTAGTAAGCATAAAAGTTTTTACGTGTTGTATTTGCTGTTTGCTGCGAAATCAAACATTCCTGCACATTCAACTTTCAAGAATATGGCTTTGAGTTAGTTAAAAAGCAAAATATTGAATTAGATCACGCCAAGTACATACCCGCAAGCACAAAATACAGTACCAGCGAATTTTCGTGAAGAAAATAGTGAGAGAGTAAGGTGATTTAACCTTGAATTTATTTTGACTGATCCTCCAGCCCGCAGACATGCCAAAAAATGTAGCATGTGAAGATTATATCTGATTAAGAATTGTTGTCCATACGTTTTAAGAGTATTTTCTGATGTCATATTTTCCCGAGTAAATGCTTGCAAGACGCAAGTCAAATCATTCCTGCTCACACCATTACACATTCATCGCTTCCTAAAAATGTAGCATCAGTTCTATTAGATGTCAGTGGATGTGTCTGTGTGTTCTCTTTCGTAGAAGAACACAACACAATTTACAGTTGAATAATGATATTTGTCTGTAAACACTTTTGACCACCATCAATGAGTCCTCAAATTATTTTTAAGTTTCCATTTTCAATGCTGCTGATGAATTAGAATTCACATCAAGCACAACCTTAAGACAGTGACCAGTATGTCCAAACATTTATTACAAAAAATAATTTGTACCTATTTTTGTATGACATTTTTTGGTTGGTTTAGTATGTTTCAAATATTGATTCTTCGTCTTTCCAACATGTGATGTATGTAACATACCGCGGTCCAGAATTTACCACACCAACTTTTATGAGCTATGGATGCAGTATTACCTTACCTTACCGCTCCCCTTTCCTGGGAATGGAGATTGATTCTTCTCTAAGCAAATTCTTCCATCTTTTGCTACTACTACCTGACTACAGCTTCTCCCCAGCTGTTCCAAAATCATTTCTCTCTTTCCCTGACACTCTTCTCAATGTAGATTTAAGTCTTCGCTTCTTTCTTCTACCTTGTGGTGTCCAGGTGGTGGCTATTCTGGCATAATTTTCTTCATCTTTTCTTCATACGTGACCCAACCATCTCCATCTTCTCTTTATCATTTCCTTGCTTATATCCATTGTGCGTGTTTTATCATACAGTTCCTCATTGCTGACTTTCACTGGCTATCTTATTTTCAAATTAATTCTAAGACTTTTTTGGAAGACATCCAGTTTCTTCTCATCTGTTATTGTCAACTTGCAGGTTTCACATCCAAAGCTGCAAAGAGGAGTACTGAGAGTACATTTGATTGGAGTATTTTTAGTTAATTAAGTTTATATTCAGTAGATGTTTGATTTCCAAATCTTGTCTAGTTATTTGAAAGTGAACTGTGCTACCCCAATTATGCGTTTTATGTCTTCATCAGTGCCTCCTTCATTTTCATTGGACAGTGTTGCACCGAGATAGACGAAGCTATTGACATCTTAAAACTCTGTGTTTTGCAACTTTACCTGTTCCATCAGTTTTGTTATTAATGCGTATAATCAGATAATCTTTGTCTTTTCCTCTTCTCATTAATCCTCAGCTCAATCGTTTAAACCTGTTTCATGTAGTTTGCTTGTTTTGTCTTGGAGTTATTCTTTGGTGCTAAAAATAAGCTTAATGTCATCAGCGTACTTAATGAGTTAGATTTCAAATTTAATAAGTGAATCATGGCTGAATTCAAAGTCAAGTCCTGAATGATATGATCTCAATGGATATGACATGTGCCACAAAGATCGTAATACTAAAAGAGGTGGTGGAGTGGCTATAATACAAGTATTACGTACAAGGTTTTAGATAGATGTGCATAACAATTGATAATGTTTTTTAATGTATTTCTGTGGAACTTTGTTTACTTTACGATACAAGGAGAATATTATTGTTAGTTGTATATACAGACAACCTGGTTCTGCTATTGATATTTGACTGACACCATTGAAAAGATGCATAAGCACAACAAATCTGATATGTATTTATGTGGTGACTTTCATATAAATCTCCTTAACTACGAAAATTGTACGGGCACCAGAGATTTTGTAGATGTAATGTGTAGTTTAGTTTTTTTTTTTTTTTCATTAATATATAAACCTAGTCGAATAGCTGACCACTTAGCTTCTTTGATTGATAATATTTTCACAAATGTCCTGAATATTGATTTGAAAAGTGAATTGCTTGTAAATGATCTAAGTACCCTCTTCCAATCTTTAGTGTTATTGATTATGGCATTCATAAAACAAATGAGAAGGAGTTTGTATATATTAGAAAAAAAGATGATGCATCTGTACAATTATTGAGACAAAAATTAAACCAGGAAAAATGGGATCTGGTTTACACAGCTAATGATGTACAGAAGGCTTATGATCATTTCATTAATATTATAAGTAAACTGTATAATGAATGTTGTCTGATAAGGAAGATAGCCACTCAAAATAGGAAAAGAGATAAGCCAAGGATGACTAAAGGTTTGAAACATGCTTGTAAAACGAAAAATATGCTTTATGTAAATTTTCTAAAAACAAAACATTGAAACGTGAACAAAAGTATAAGAGGTATAAAACAAATTGACTTTGCTTTAATTTACTGCAAAAAGAATTATTACATAAAACTTATGGAAACCATAAAAATAATATTAAAGAAACATGGACGGTATTAAATGGTATTATTAATAAAAAGTACAAGACCAATAGTCAGATAATGTGTACCCTGATACTATTTTTTTTTATAGACAATAATATTAGAAAGGTGAATGGTAAGGTAAAGACATTAGACGGGTTGAATCAGTTCTTTACTAATGTTGGACCTGATTTAGCTGCAGCGATATCTAAACAAATCAGCTCAAAATATGATTGTCTGGATGAGATGAATACACATTCCATGTTTTTAGCAGATACTACTGAAATTGAAATACAAGATTTTGTTAGAAATTTAAGTAACAAAACTTTTGTTGGTTGCAATGATATACAGTCTGGTTCGTACCCGCGATCGGGAGAACAGTTTTGTTCCCCAGATCTAGGGATCCTTTACAGAAGTATCTCATAATGCATCTATCCAAATTCAAAGTTTGTAAAAATAGGATCATTTTAAGAATCAGACACATTTCGAGCGCGGAGAATTCAACCACTGTGAAGGGTTCAAATTTTTCTTCACGGTTTAAAATAATAGCACATGAATTGTCTTTTTACGGTGCGCTTTTTTAACATTCACCGTGCGGTTTTCGAGAAATTTAAAGAAAAGTGATGAATTGTTATTATGTGTTACCGTTAAGCAGTCGCGCTTTAACAAGGTTTTCTGAAATTATGAGAAAACTTGGGAATTTCGGAAAATCATTTAGCAATAACTGCGTGGTTGTAACGAAGTTGTTTTATCAGTTGAAACGACTGATAAGCGTCTATGACTGAAACTTCACAATAGAAATGGCGGCTTCCATATATCACTGTAAGCTCATTGCGCATGCTTGAGTCCCCTAAACGTGGACTTATTGAGTCCCCGATCGGCGGTACGAATCGAACTGATATAAGCATGTCATAAGTAAAAATGTTATCTTTCATGTTATACAACCTTTCAATTTTTTTTGTAATAAATCCTTTTTTACTGGGGCATTTCCTGATTTTATAAAAATTGCTAAAGGAATAACCAATGTTTATTTCTGGTAAAGAAAAAAAAATGTATTTAATAACTATAGGCCGGTGTCATTGTTGTTACAATTCTCAAAAATACTTCAAAAGTTGTTTGAGGAAAGACTTGATAATTTGATTTATAATTTTAATCTCCTTACCGAGAGCCAGTACGGTTTTAGGTCTGGTCGTCCTACTTCTATGGCATTGTTGTAATTAATTAAAGAAATCACCACGTCATTGGACAATAAAAGATCAACCATTGGAGTCTTTATTGATTAAAAAAAAGAAGCATTTGACACTGTTGACCATCATTTATTACTCAAGAAACTAGAGCATTATGGTTTTCGGGAGATAGTTCATGATTGGCTGCCTAGTTATTTTACCAATAGAATGCAATATGTCCAAATCAATGATTTAAATTTTGATTTTTGTACTGTAGTTTGCGAAGTAGCACAAGGATTTATCCATGGGCCAAAGTTATTCATTTTATATATTAATGATATTTGCAAGGTCTCCAGATTGTTAAAATTTGTACTCATTGCAGATGACACGAACATTTGTTGCTCTCATGAGGATACTTATACACTATGTAGATTGATAAGTAATGAGCTGTATAAACTTAATGTATGGTTTGCAGTTAATGAACTATCTCTTAATGTTGCCAAAAGTAATTATATGTTATTTACCAACCGTCGTATAAAGTCTGATTTAAAGACGACTATAAATGAAGTAAATATTGAAAGAGTGTATGTGACAAAATTTCTTGGTGTATATATAGATCATAATCTTAATTGGAAAGAGCACATTGTTAATTTATCAACAACAAAAAACGTTCTAAAAGTATTGCAATTATGCGTAAAGCCAGCCAAGATTTAAATAGAGATGCACTCTCTACTTTATGTTGTGCAATTTTCCTACCTTATCTCAATTATTGTGCTGAAGTTTGGGGAAATACATATAATACTAATATTATCTTGTTATTCTTAAAACAAAAGAAGCTTATTTGTGTTGTATGTAATGCTAATTAGCTAGACCATACTTACTTTTCTACAAATTAAAATCATTAAGATTATCATTTATTACTGTATTATAGACTTCAGTACAGGAGTATTTTATGTTTAAAGCTTATCAGATGTCATTACCACAGAACCTACAAAACTTTTTTTTTTTTATTGGCATCCACTGATAGATATAACACAAGACAAAATAATAATAGTAATAATAATTTTAAAAAAAGTATGTAAGAACAAGGAAAAAGATTTGTGCATCTCCACCTCATGAGTCAAACTCTGGAACTCTTTTGATGATAGTATAAAAAAAAATGTAAAACCGTAATTCTTATAAAAAATAAATAAAAAAGTACAAACAAAATTCATCTCAGGTGTATGAAGATTAATTTTCAGTAATTGAATTGTGCATGTGTGTAATTGCCTATTTCTATAATTTCTTCTTTCTTTTCATTTTCTCTTAATTATCATTTTCTTTTTGTTCTCAAAGGTTTTTTGTTATTAGTTCGGTTCGTACCGCCGATCGGGAGACTCAATAAGTCCCCCGATTGGGAGACTCAATAAGTTCCCCGATTGGGAGACTCAATAAGTCCCCCGATCGGGAGACTCAAGAATGCGCACTGAGCCCACAGTGATATATGGAAGCCGCCACTTTTAGTACCACCCATAACACAGAGTGTAATGAGTGGAAATTATCAAATCGTACGTGAGCTTCCATATGTGCCTGTGCAATGGTTTGCTTTAAAATGCATCTCCTCCTAGATTTTAACAGTTTTGCATTTGAAATTCTGGTTCAAACAAGATTTGTGTATGCTTCTTATAGCTTGTATTTTGCTAAGAGATATTATTTGTATTTTTTAAAGATAAACCTTCTGAAAGGTTTTACGAAAGTATCAGATTTCATACGTAATAGTGCTTAAAATAGCTAGCTGTAGACATTATGCTGCTCCGCGTACCGGACATGCCTAGGTCCTCATGTGTTTCCTATTAACACTACAATATTTACTACTTTTATTAAACATATCTAAAAGCTGGTATAATAATATTATTTTGTGTAGCAGTATCTTTCATAGAAGACCAAACTTATGCGATTTGATGAAAATTTGAGGGAATTATGGGATGATAAACAATTCTATATCGGAGACTTGAAGCCGTGTGAAATTTTTGGGACGTGACTTTGTGTTATGTACTACAGTACAGTGGTACAGTAGTACAGTGTGCATGCAAGCAATCGTTGATCTATTATGTGGCCAAAATAAAGACAATATCTCAAGCTTTCTTAATGATACCTGAGTTTTAAGTTTTCAATACTTTCTTCACAGGAAAAAAGTTGAAAACCATTTTTGTTTTTATTTCTAAGCATGCTTATTAAAATACAAATGCGAAAACTGAGAAAAATGAGATATAATTCTTCACGATGCCCCACTTATACGGCAAACGACTCGTTTGTGAGTTGACCCATATTGGTAAGTTATAAACAACTTAAAACTAAAGCTGGAATTCCCGTATTTCAAGGGCAATGATTTTCCTTTTTTAATCGTAGGTAATGTTAAGCATAACTTACTTGTCTTAATGGGAGCTAATTAAATGATTTATCAGCTGGTTTTAGAGTAATTTTAAGATGTCGGCCGGGATTTCAGCATGCATGATGCAGTGCTGTGCAGTACCTTCGTAACGTAAGCAATGTAGTGTACACAATGAATACACTGTGTGGTACTAGCAGTACTGTAGCAGCCATTTTGACCTGCAATCTGTAGTGTAGGCCTACTGTGATTAAGTAACTATTTATGTTAAGTAATTGTGTATGGACCATCTTGAATTCAAATTCTCAAATATTTCTGAACGGAATTTACTTTTACTTAGCGTAGATCAAGATTTTTTTTGTAATAAAAAAGCACAATCTCTGATGCTGATATAAGCTTTGCCCAGGGACTGTTTTTGTTTTGTTTTTTGGGAGAGAGGTGGGGGGGGGATTACCATTTCTCGATCAACTGAGCATGGCGGGTACGCTGTACATACCATCACGAATTTTCTTGATCTATGCGTATGATTTGTTAAATACTATCATTGATGAAAGAAAATTAACTTTTGATTACATAAACTTTAATTTTCAACAATCGCTGTGCAGCTATTTAGGGCCTACATTTTTTTTTAGGAGAGTTAAACATTTCTTGATCAACTGAACATATTGCGGGTAGGCCCGACGCAGCTACTGTATTTTTTTAACTTTCATCACAATCACTTGCAGCCACCTTGGCCTATGGCCTGTTATTTATTTGTTTTCATGCAAGTGCCAGAGTTTTTATTTTTTGACCTACCTAACATTGCAAGTACACTGTTATTGTGTGTGTACCATCATGAATTGTCTTGATATATGAGTATAATTTGTTTAGTAATGATATTGCTGAGAGAAACTAAACTTTTGATTAAATAAAAATATTTTTATTTATCACATTTTTTTTTCATAAACAAATTATGCATTTTATGCTCATACTTTAAGCATTTTGATTAATATTTATAATTAATTAATTCATTAAAAGTTAATTGGTAGTTAAAGGTTTGTATTATTTCAACATTTTAATGGAATATTACAAGTTCATTCAAATTGGTTTTAATCAAATTAAATGCATCTAGTTTAGAACAATGTCATTAAATAACCCAAAATGTGGGGAATTCCAATTAATTTCACATACAAATTAATGATTGTGTTATTTACGTGTTTGTTTGTCTTAATATTTAAATTATACACCCATTTTAGCAAGAAACTTACAACTGTCAGCTTAATTATTTATTTAAAGCACACTGAAATAATTTCAGATTTGCACACTTTTACCCAATTAGTGAATTGTCTCACTTTTTGTCAATGTTATTTAATTGTTTAGGTCATTAATTGGACTTTCCCTTTGTTTATTATGTCCTTAAATGCTAATTCATACATGGCTAAACCATTTGCTAAAAACACAGCTTATTTAGTTCCAAAACTGCATTTAACTCAAATTTAACAAATTTTACAGTCAAATGCATTTTTTCCACTTTTTTAAATTGAGTGTGTTATGGTTTGTTTACCTATGTCATTCATTCTTTAACGATGTCATATTATCAATCATTTATTATTTTAGGTTGAAAGAGAATATTCTACAGAACAAGAAAATACTTGATAGCAGTGGTAAAGTAACATGTACAAACATTTATCATGCTTTCAAAATGCTTGATTCTTCAAAATTGACCAAAAATTGGCCAAATCTAGTTGTCACGGAAACGATCATCAACAACTCAGAAATAAACTCAGATTTAAACTAAAATTTAGTAGACTTCAAGAAAATCTTTAAATTACATTTGAAAAGATCAAATATGACAAAAAATAAAATTGCTTTTGCACTCCTATGGTTGAACTATAACATCATCAATGTCTAGTTATTGTGAAGTCTTAGTCATAGACGCTTATCAGTCGTTTCATTAAAAGTTTGTAACAAAGTTGGCTTTGTTTATGTTCAGTTTCGCGAAAGTAAAATAACTTCGTTACTATCACGCAGTCATTGCTAAATAATTTTCACAAATCCCCAAGTTGTTACTCATAATTTCAGAAAAAAATGTTAAAGCGCAGCTCCCAACGACTCTCTAATGGTAACACATAATAAGATTGTATCACTTTTCTTCAAATTTCTCGAAAACCGCACGGTGAATTTAAAAAGCGCACAGTGAAAAAATATTTCATATGCCATTATTTCAAATCGTAAAGAAAAATTTGAACCCTTCGCAGTGGTTACAACCCGGACTGGTTATGGTATCTTGTTGTACACATTTATGTTGTTTTATCACAATTTTTTCCGATTCATGTTGAAATTAATCTTTGGATGGAAACATTTTATAAGTATTACACTGCAGTTTCCTCATTTTCTATGCAATGATTTATGGATTAGACATAAGACGAAGATCCAAAAATGTATTTTGTTAATTTGTCACCCAATTGATAGCAAGTATAAGGAGGAAACCAGACATTACATATCCTTGTTTTACCCCAGTTTTCACAGAAAATCAATCAGTTCGTTTTCCATCGCTTCACACTGCACATTTGCTACCATCATACCAGTTCTAAATAATGTGTGTGTATTTTATGGTATATGGTATGTCATAATGAGTCTCTCTTCCACATCACGTTTCTGTCTAGACTGTCGAATGCCTTTTGAAAGTTAATGAAGTTGAGGTATACCAGTCCGGCCCGTACCCACGATCGGGAGAACAGTTTTGTTTTCCCAGTCGGGGGATCCTTTACAGAAGTATTTCACAATGCATCTATCCAAATTCAAAGTTTATATAGAAATAACATAAGAATCAGACACATTTCAAGGGCGGGGAACTCAACCACTGAGAAGGGTTGAAATCTTTCTTCACGATTTGAAATAATGGCATCTGAATTGTCTTTTCACGGTGCGCTTTTAAAATCCACCGTGCGGTTTTCGAGAAATTTGAAGAAAAGTGGTGACTTAAGATTTTCCGGAGAAAAAAACAACAAAAAAACATTTTAACGTTTTTTTCGGGAATTATTTCGGACAACGGGAGAACAAAACTTCGGCTTGGGGGTACGAACCGGACTGTATACTGATGCTTTTCATTCTAAGCATTGTTCTATTATGTTTCTAAGGGTGAATATTTGTTCGGTAGTTCGTATACCACTCCTGAAGCCAGCTTGCTCATAACGAAGTTTGGTGTCTATTGCGCTGCGCATTCTGTCAATCAATATTCTTCCATATATCTTGCTTGCTGTTGTTAATAAGGCTATACCTCTGTCTGTCTGTAGTTGTCACAAATTGTCAGGTCACCTTTCTTTGGTATAATAGTTATAATGCTTTTGTAGCATGCTTCTAGCATTTCTTCTATATCTAAAATTCGGTTGAATAATGTAGTTAAAATCTCCTCCGTCAAATCCATATCCCCACATTTCTATGCTTATTCCATCCACTCCAGGTGCTTTTCTATTTTTTATCTTTGACACAGCATCCTAAATTTCTTCAGCTTGGATCTCATGTATTTCGACATTAATGTCATCTTCGTTTGCCTCTATCAGTTCGGTCTACGTTCTCGAACTGGAGATATCCCAATCGGGAGATTTTTGTGATTATAACCCACAATGCAGCATTCTAAATTCAAATTTCTCTCTAAAAAAATTCATGACAGTAAAATAGGTTTAAGCCAAAGGTAGGAAAAATACATACAAAACATTGAAGTTTTATTGATGTGACAGAACGATGGAATTTTTTTCTCCATTTTCAACATCGCAAATTTGACTTTCACAAAGAAATTTTAACCTAATCTTTAGAACTTTTTTTTTTTTTTTTTTTTTTTTTTAAGAGCAGATTTTAACATTTTAGTCATCAACAAAAGCTCAAATCATACAGAAATTTTAATTTCAATATAATTTCCAAAGATTAAAACTTTAGAATTACAGAATTTGAAAGGAAAAAAAATAAACATCAAGGGCTTAACTTATTAACAACAGCTGACTTAAATTATTGTCCCTGCGCATGTCTTGATCTCCCAATCGGGAGATCTCCCGATGGGGAGCGTGGACCAGACTGTCTATGCCTTGGTTGGTTGCCTCTCTGGAATAAGTTTGTTTAATGTTTATTCGCACTTCTTCTTTCCATCTTTCTCTAACAGTCTAATCCCATCTTCTCCAGTGATAAGCTTTCCATTCCTCACTCTAACATTCTTCTTTCGTCCTTTATAACATATCTTCTTTGTAATTTTGGATGAACCACTCATGTCTCCACGTGATGTTGCATCTTCTGCTTCTTTCGCCTTACCATCTTTCTTTTATCTGATCGGACTCTTTTCTCGACTTCTTTGTCTTTCTTCTCGTATCCAGTTCTTTTTTTAGCTGTCTTATTCTTTCAGATTCTGCTTCAACTATTTGACATTTGATATTTTTCTTGTCCTCAATAGCTCTCCATGAGTTAGCTGAAATCCATGGTTTACTTATGCCTGTTCTTTTCCCTAATACTTTCTTTGCAACATTGATATGTGCTGTTTCAATTATTATCCACTTTTCGTTTATACTGTCATTCCTGTCTTTCTTCATATTCTTTTTCAGCTCTTTGTTGTAGATGGTATCTTCATGGTTGTAGTGTTCTTTGCTGTATTAACTGAGAATATCGGACTGTCGATGTGAAACAACAACCATTGAAGTAAGAAAATTGCATAGAGATTTCTTTTCTGCAAACGGAAGAAGCAATATTTCCAGCTTTTTGTCCGCAAAATCCAGATCTTTCAATATTTTTTATTTGTTCATATTTTAGGAGGAAGAAAACGATTCAAATGCACTTTGCTGTTTTTTACGGTTTCCATTGATCTGTCAACTGTTCAGATTCTTATCGAAACTTGAACTTGTATGTATCAGTGCATAAATATGGTCAGGATTGCCCCTAAATACGTTAAGTGGGAAAACAAAATTGGCTGATTACGACGGATTGTGTTTCTAATAGGATACTTATGGAAACACATGGTATTCAAAAAATGAATGTTCACAAGTATTGATTTCTACACTTTGTGTTCTGATTAAATGTCAGTTTTAATTTACGTTGTTTGAAGTAAACAAAGTAAGAAAGTTTTTTTTATCAAAGATTTAAAATATATATATATAAAACATACAATTTTTTGTGGTAAATGAATTGTCTGGAAAACGTTCGATATAAGTGCTAGTTTTCAAAAAGCGTAATATTTTAAGATCAGTTATCGTGTTAAAGGAGACATAAATATGCAATACCAATACAAACAATTGAACGCTTTTGATTGGTTTAAATATTTACACTTAGGCTGATAAGCCAACCATGGCAATAACCGTCTCGGAAGTGACGTTACTAGTAAGTAGTTTAACGGATTACTTCAGAGGTCAAGCAAGTTTATCTTATATGATAGAGGACTGTACAGTAAACAAAATGGTAAAAAACTATCTCAATATCTTATCCCGTTGAGGAGATATTCAAGTCTAAAATTCTGTCTTATCTGTGTAGAAATGACTGATGCATTATTCAGTGCACCTTGGAAGGTTGGCGCTTTTATCCTCAAATTTTTAACAATTGTTAATGTATTAAAAAAAAAATGATTTAACTTATGAACTATTTGAATTATTGTTCCTCCAACATTGCTTCAGGTGGTAAATTATGATTACCCTTACTACAGTACTAGATTTTGTTTTACTACTTTGCATTTTCTGGCATATCCCATGGTTTTTAACTCACAAAATTGCATGACAAAATATGATATAAAACATAGAGACTTTGAAGAATCTGAGGCTGTAACATCACAACTAGTCTGATTTCAGTCGTTTATACACAAATGATACAAACTTTAAACTTCAAATTTCTCGCCAACCGCACGGTGACATTTAAAAAGCGCACGGTGAAAAGATAATTCATATGCCATTATTTCAAATCGTAAAGAAAAATTTGAACCCTTCACAGTGGTTGAGTTCTCCGCGCTCGAAATATGTCTGATTCTTATGTTATTCCTATACAAGCTTTGAATTTGGATAGATGCATTGTGGGATACTTCTATAAAGGATTCCTCGAGCGGGAGAACAAAACTGTTCTCCCGATCGGGGGTACGAACCGGACTGATAAACGGAATAAGATTGTTGGATGGTTTCTTCAAGAGTTTAACATTTTGTTTCTTTTTACGTCTTCTTTTACATAAGATAAAGTTGATTGACCACTGAACTAATCCTTTTATTACCAGATTACCAGTGGGGTCTCCAGTAATTTTCAGTTCACTAGAGGAGATTCCCTCTTTAATGAATAAGATTAGGACCTTCAATCTTGTTTTATTAACCGGATTATATGAACAATAAGTTGTAACTTTAAGTATTGAAATATCTGTTTAGTATCATGACGAGCAATGCGATTTTGAAAATTAAAATCAGAAAGTGTTACCACTAGATTGTTTCAATTATTATGTACTTATAGTTTTGTGTATACTTGACTTCAACGTGATTGTAAATTAGTCTTCTTATTCTCTTGTAGCCAATGGTTTTCACCCATTTTATACTCATAATATGTCTCTTATTGCACATTGTGGTTATGTTAAGTGTATACGTTTAGCTATACATTTTCCTGAATATAATTTCTTGAAAATGTATATCTTTTCGCTTCATCGATGAATAAGATGCTGAGAAGTTGCACCTATGCATATTTCTATCAAAATAAAAGCTGATATTTTATAATCGACTGACAAGAATTTGAAATAACACTACCACATTATAATAACATTATCGAATTGAGTCTTTTACAGCTACCGCATCGAAACGGTGTTTCTAATGCTTCGTAAGCCTACCGATATGGAAGTGAATACACGCACTTTTTTGTTGTTGCAGTTTTTATAGTTTTGCTCTGTATGTTTTCTTGACAATTAATGTATTGTGTATTGAATCTTGACTCTTAAAGGCACCATTTCCTTATAATCTTGCAAACAGTCATAATAGTACCAACATTTCCTTTACCTTTTTAAGTACAATCTATTTTATTATGTGTGTGTATATATATATATATATATATATATATATATATATATATATATATATATATATATATATATATATATATATATATATATATATATATATATATATATATATATATATATATATATATATATATATCTATATATATATATATATATAGATATACATATATATATATATATATATATATATATATATATATATATATATATATATATATATATATATATATATATATATATATATATATATATATATATATTGATATATATATATATATATATATATTTATATAAAATATATATATATATATATATATATTTATATTGATAGCCACCAAATATAAATATTCAATAATGTGACGGGTTGTTGAAATGGTTGAGTACCGGTAGTCCCAGGCACAACTGCACAACGCATACAACACATAATCGAAGACACCTGTCAGCCTGGTGTAATCAGTCCGATTCGTATTTCCATTTGGTAGAACAGTTTTGATCAATGGTGCTGCTTGATTTGGAAAACGTACGGGACTGGACGGGAACGTAATCAAATCCGATATATCCCGCTAATTGTTGTTTTAAAAGCATCGGACAAATTCTGTAAGATGTATGTTTTTTTAACTGAACAGTTTAACTAGTGCCTCCATTGACATGTGTGAGAAGGGATATATTGTATTACCCCTTTATGTGGGTGTTCAAATCCACGTTGCTATCGTGATAACGTTGCATCATCGCCATTCATATATATTGTCTTTACACATATAGCAAAAATAATCCCTTTAGCCAGGTCACCCAGAAAATCAAATCTACCTGTGTCTGTGTTCGACTGACGTATCACAAAGATGTTGTATTCGCATTTGACATGAAGGTGATTTTACACACATAAAACAAATTTCGAAATTATCCATTCAAGCATACCACATTACATACGTATGTCAGTATTCGACTCGAAAATGTCATCATTAAGATGTCATCATGAAAATGTGGCCTGTCATGCATATCTTCGCCTTCTAGATAAATATGTTTGATAATGTGTCTACAATGGACAATACACATATAATATTGTTTGCCAAACTGCCTAAAATATCGTCTTTAAATTTTCTCACCTTTTTTGTATCGTTGAATCAACCTAAAGCTCGTGTGTTAGTGTACATATTTCTCCTCAATGTGTCCATACATCCTTGCCTCAACCAATTGATTTCCTTCGAAAATGATTTATTGTCGTTATTGGGAAACCATATCGTTTTTCTACGTCACTTGCTTTGGGTTTCAGCTGTTTGGTGAATGGCTGGTCATTTGATATTGCTTGTGAAATTCAAAGCTCAAAATATGCAATTGTATTTGGATATTAGAGTCATAACGCTCTATCAATCTCCTTGTCGGTATTTGAATATCAGTTTACAGTTCTTAAACAGGGATTGGTAACAAGACACAATTTTCATACATCGTAGAACACTTATATTCTTCACATTTTATTGTCGTTAATGAATATTAATCTCTCTTGGAAACATGATATGCAATAAGGGCTTCTGTGTTGAGAGGGCTACTCATAAATCCTTTTGATTTTAGACAGCGTTTTGAAATATATCTCTAAGTAAATCATTTATCATTGCTTAGGTTTTCTTGAAAAAATATATTAGTAAAGCTGTCGTCTCATGATGGAATTATGTTTGAATTTGTGAATGAATTTCTTTCAGGCCTGAATGAATTTCTTTCTGGCATAAGTCTTGGCGGACCGACCATTGGTATTTTTGAATATCCATGTCAAATTCATTCATATACAGACCAGGGAGTTTTTCAAATAACAACTCCATGCACAGGGAACTACAGGAATCCCTTATTGGCACTCCATCAGTTCATAGGCAGTTCGGGAGAAACTTTAACTTTTAAGGATTACTTAAATCTGTACAATGAGTCTCGTATACGTTTTTGTGTAGAAAAATGATTGCTTGTTCTACTCGCACTGAAAATGAAAAAGATGTGATATTTTTAAATATGTTACAAAGCTTTACAAAAAAAAGTATGGAACTGAGAACAATCGTTCATCTCAATTTCGAGAAAATAGGAATTGAATCTCTCTTTCCGTCTGGGAATGTCTACACTTCATGTTTTTAAACCCTTCCATTTTTTAAGTGGATCTTAAATATTTTTTACTATTTAATAGGGTCTCTACCACAAAAAGAATTTTCACCCAAACGAAGTTATACAAACAAACTTTTATTGTAATAACAAAAATCTCAACTCAATCGGAATACAAAGAATGTGATTAAAGTTTGAAGTTTTCCAAGAATTGTATTGTATGAAAGAGAGGACAACTCAAAAGTAAATTTCAGGTACTAAAAATCATATTGTTTTATCCCACAAAGTTTGAATTGGTGGGGATTCATCAGATCCTAGTCAACAGTCCGGGAGATTCCCTTCTTCTTTAGGTGAAAAATGATTTTTCCTCAAAAAGGTGAAAACCTATGTAAATTATGTAACTTCAGGATTTCCATTTACAAGTGGTTTGACCTACTGTTTTTAATAAGCTTATGCGGCAAATGTATGTGCAAAGTGATCAGGCTGCCTCGTGTGTATACCTGTTTGTGTAATGGACATTCCTTTCTTGTTTGGCACTGGATGGTGTCTGCGTTACTTCGCTAATCCCCAGCGGAAACAGGCCAGCATTTGTAAGTTTGTCATTAAATTTCTTTTAAACGGCGTGCATGGTGGATGTCTATTTGGGAACTAAATAATTTGTAGATTAATAAGTATAGAGTTTGAAAATGCAATAATGATATTGACCTACATGTTGTACAATTTCTAGAACCCATACAAGTTATGTGCCATATCGTTACGCTGTTTCATTAGAGGCATCATGGCATCATTGGTAATGTTAAAAAAAAAAGCGTCTTAGATTTTCTCCTTTTCGGAAGAAGATAATTTTCTCCAAAAACTGAACTGGTCAACTGCTCTCATTCAAGTAACGCTGGTGAACGATTGAAAAACAAAAATTAAAAAGAAAAAACTGATCTTACAAAATTTAAATAAACTTTGTATAAATGATTGTGCTAAAGTTCTGAAGGATGTTAGCAGTGAACTGATCAATTTTAAACCATTTGTGATGAAATGTGCTATTTTATAGCATATTTTCTTCTTTTTTATATAAACTTATTGCTACCTGTACATAAAATTAAAAAAAATAAACATTTTACACAATTGAAAATTAATATTAATTTTATTTTATATAGTCACTTATTCCTTCAATCTTAATTGTTTGTTGAAACATATAAAAATAGAAAATGTCGCCCCAGACAGCGCTTTCCAAAAGTTGGATTTGCAATATATTGGACCTCAGTGTTTGCTATAAACATAAAGTGAACAAAAATGGAAATGCGGAGGCTTGAATTAATTTTATTGTGTATTTTACTTGGTAAAGCGAAGTGCTTTAAGTTAACCGATGCAAAAAAAAGCAAAGTTTAATGCTTTTACGGCACACACTTTATGTGAGTGCCTCTTCAGGGGGATACGGCATGTTGTTATAGAAAGAAATATCGACAAGAAATGAGCTTTTTTTTCCTTTAAAAAAAGAAGAAAGAATTCACTCACGTATTGGAAATGTTGTTTACATTTTACCAAGGATATATGAACAAAGCATTGACTACACTAAGTAATCGTGATTATATATATATATATATATATATATATATATATATATATATATATATATATATATATATATATATATATATATATATATATATATATATATATATATATATATATATATATATATATATATATATAAATGCACTTCATAGTTTTGTTTTGCTTAGTAAATAACCATAACTTTATGATTACCTTTTAAAGAGCTTCAAAGATAAGAAGGATGAGGATGGCGCCTTTCAATCATGCACGATAGGCCTTTTCTGTACTTAGTAAAGGAAAGTATCGTCCCATAAATACATGCAGAAGTGAACCCGCCGTGCTGATTTCGTCATTTCCGGTTGTCAATTTTCTTTATTGATCGCGAGAAATATGCAGTAATGCGTAAAGTTTCGATGGCCTTGGGATGTTCAGTTTTCTATCATGTGGAAAAACCTTTTAACCTTTTATCTTTTATGCTGAAAATTCGTTCACTTTTTCAAAAACAAATTTTGGTCGGGAATTTTTTTCTCTTTAAGTACCAGCCATTTAGACAACCTTTAACAACATTTACATTGACAACCATACTGATATTTCCATTTAATATTCTAAAATACGCTGGTGAGATTTTAATAAACAATCCTAAAATAAATATAGAAAAATTAAGCAAAAAATAAATCCTGGCTTTTTGTTTCGGTTCTCTTAATATATTTGTTCTCCTTCAGAAATGAAATTGCTACACTGCAAATATACCAGACGTCTTACGCGTCTTTTCAGTGTTCTGTTTGTTGCTAAAGTGTATAAATTATGCACACGTGTGTTATTCATCAGGATTATAGCTGTTCAATATCTTAACACTAACGTCACTCTTTAATGAACATCATGCGTTATGTGCTCTTATCAATATAATACGATTCTAATTACCAGCTTTTATGCTGAATTTAAGTAACAGAGCACCCTGTGTTCCCATGACGTGGACGCGTCAACAAAAACATGTTTCAAGTTACACACATAGTGTTACATTTTCCTCCATGCATTGTCATGTGTCTCGCCGCTAAAACCAAACGCGCACTCGTTAAGCTTAACAACAACTACATATCATATTATACAGTCGTCAGACTCGACAGTGCAGTGATTACGTTTCCGGGCCATTCGCTGTTACGTTACGTGTGTGACGGGCCGGAGAATGGCCCAGTGGCCCCTCTGGGATGCCACAGTGGTCCACTGGGGCCACTCTCCGGCCCGTCACACACGTAACGTAAGAGCGAATGGCCCTTCAGCGTTTTGTACAAACTTTTGGTCCGGGAGTTTGTATAGACATACATAACAGGTAAATTACGATTAATCTTATCCTGAAATTATAGTATTTGTATTTTGTTATTGTATTGCATCTTAAAAAGTATCATTTAAATCTATAAGCAGACGGAACTGGGAACAGATTGTGTTTAATATTCCCAATTTTAAGTGAATAATCACAGTAGGCCTGTCCTAACGGTATAGGCCTAGAGGCATAGGGTTAGAATTAGGGCTAGGCTTTGGCTTAATGGCTAGGCCTCTAACGTTAGAGTAGGCTACTGTGACTGTTAAACACAATCTTTTCCCACTTCCGTCTGCTTATAAATTTGAATGATGCTTATTTAGCAGTTCGGGTGATTCCCCGAAATCGACGAACTTGTATCTTCTTCAAAATCGACCGTCGAATATCTATGCTAATCATATTTGTTCGCACAACTTGGTTGTAACATTACACTCGTATTAGATGTTACACAGACATTTTCGTTATGCGTGATCGTTCTCGAAAAATGCGGTTTGACCTTCCGTACACAGTGATATGATAGCATAACATAAACGTTGCTGTTGTGCAGTATGCCTACATCTACAGTTCGGGTGAACCCCTGAAAAGAGTCTTTCATGCTAATCCCTGCTTCCACGGTTTGACCATCGCGCAGTTCAGCAACCAGTCGACAGTTCAAACATACGAATCGCACACACATCTCAGCTGCTTACTAACTTCAATTTGGTCTATTTCAGGTATGCATTATGCGATCACCTACTGACTGACAGACCGTAAAGGAATAAACAGTGCAATTTGAGATTAACTAAACTAACTGCTTAAGTTTTATTCATGATTTGATTAGGCCCTAACGTCTGAACGCTACTCGCCAGTACAGACAATGGGTGAAAAAGAATAAAACGAATGACAATATATATTACACACAAGCCTGCAATGCAAACAGTCCAACGTACACTCTACGCACATGATGGCTGTAACTTAGCATTAGTTACGGTCAATAGGCCTACGTTAGAATACGTTCACTGTTCAGACAGAACATCACATACGAAAGTCACAAAGGAACTGATAATTCACTGCATTAAAATGATTTAATTGAACGCGTTCTCCAAGAGGCTACGTAAATAACAACACAACTTACGCGAAGAACAAATTTAATGTAAGAATGCATATAAAATAACCCTTTAATTTGTAATTTATTGAACACTGACAATCGCAGTCAAAGAAGAAAAGTCAATGCTTAGTCAACACAACGCAGATGTTAGCACAGTACAGATTATTCGCAACAAACCTAAGCATTTCAAACATGGGTCGTGCCATATATTGGCTCTTTTTCAAATTCGGACTGGTGAACATATCAAAAGGTACTGGATAAAAGTTAGCTAACATGTTTCCCCATAATTCCATGTACCTCTCACACTTCAGCAAACGCCGTCGTAGTTCACAAAATGAATTTACTTGGTCACTCTGTACAAAGTGTATGGGCGAAGGAAATTGCATGATGGGTAATGGCTGCCTCCATGGCCTAAAAAAACCCTCCTTCGAAGGGTTTTACCGAGGGCTAAAAGGAGGGGTTCACCCGAACTGATCTAGATTTACCATCGTTTGGCCGTAATTTCGTTACTTTAACCCGTTTCTGTATGCTGTAGCTGACGTTATGTGATTGCTGCATGTCGTGAGTATCATGGGTATAAATGCAGGGAGCTAGACTAATAATTTCCGACTAGCAGCTCGGTGTTCCGGTAGTTATTGAACACATCCTATGGCCCGGGTTCTACTTTTATCTTCGAGAGTTTTTACGTTCGTCCACTAGGTTGTTGATTTTGTGTACATTAGCCCTGGAAAAATTTTTGGTACATTTCCTTCGCAAATTTACCCATTTGTAAAGGAAGATGTTACTAGAAAATTTGATGACTTTTATTAAAGACATAGGCCCAGAAAGGTTTAGACACATAACATAGGGCCTATATTTGTTTCAGCAGAATTCAAGGTGTAAAATTACTAATAAAAAAAGAAGAAGAAAAAAGTGACCGAAACAGCGCACAAAATCGTTGCGGCTAACGTTAAATTATAAGTAAGTTAAATTTCTATAGTCTATGTATGAGTCGTACATGAAGTTGACTGTGTGAGGCCGGTAAGAGACACGTGAGGCTTGAAATACCGTACACCGAAGTTGACTAGTGTTCCGGCTGTATCGACAAGAGTTATTCTGCCTTATGCACACAAGATTGAAACAATATCTTCAACACATTTTAATTATTCTACACATTTATTCTATATATTAATGATATTTGTAATGTCTCCAGATTGTTAAAATTTGTACTCTTTACAGATGACACAAACATTTTTTGCGCTCATGGCAATACTTATACATTATGTAGATTGATAAGTAATGAGCTCTATAAACTTAATGTATGGTTTGCAGTTAATAAACTATCTCTTAATGTTGCCAAAGCTAATTACATGTTATTTACCAACCGTTGTATAAAATCTGATTTGAAGATTATTATAAATGAAGTTAATATTGGAAGAGTGTATGTGACAGTGTCTTGGCTTATATATAGATTATAATCTAAACTGGAAAGAGCACATTGTTAATTTATCAAACAACTTTCTAAAAGTATTGCAATTATTCGTAAAGCCAGCCAAGTTTTAAATAGAGGCGACGACGACGAGTGAACACACAATTACAATGACGGGGTCGTCGCCTGCGTATTCGTTTATAATAGTAGCAATGCTATCACGAAACGCTTAATACGACCCGGACGAGAACACAGGTACGACGTACGGACAGACATAACATCGACAACCAAGTCAATGTCCACGGCCTTTGATAACCAGTTGTGATGCACTGGCGTGTCAACCCAACCCAGGCTTGAACCCAGGGCCTCGTGGTCTGTAGACATGTATGTTAACCGCTACACAACAGTTTGTAGACAAATCTTTAAATAGAGATGCATTCTATACTTTATATTGTGCATTTTTCTTACCTTATCTCAACTATTGTGCTGAAGTTTGGAGAAATACATATACTTCTAATATTACTCCATTATTCCTAAAACAGAAGAAGGCTATTCGTATTGTATGTAATGGTAATTATTTAGACCATACTAACACACTTTTTTTACAATTAAAAACATTAAGATTATCACATATTATAGACTTCAATAACAGGATAATTTATGTTTAAAGCTTATCAGATGTCATTACCACAGAACCTACAAAACATTTTTTCATTGACATCCAATGATAGATATAACACAAGACAAAAATAATAATTCCAAACGAAAGTATGTAAGAACAAGGAAAAAAACAATTGCGCAACTCCACCTCAGGAGTCAAACTCTGGAACTCACATTATGATAGTATAAAGTTGAAAAAAAAAAGGGTAAAACCGTAATTGATTGGCATCTCAGTTGTATCAAGATTAACTTTCAGTAATTAAATTGTGCAAATGTGTAACTGCCGAATCCTATAATTTCTTCTTTCGTTTCATTTTCTTTTAATTATTATTTTCTTTTTGTTCTCAAAGGTTTTTATTATGGTATCTTGTTGTACACATTTATGTTGTAATTACATACACCTCAGTTTTCTCCTATTCTATGCAATAATTACGCTTTAGACACAAGACAAAGACTAAAAAAATGTATTTTGTTTATTTGAAGATGTATATAATTTGTCTGTTACACATGTATTATTATTTGCTGGAAATAGTGTCATTGTCATTGACACAGCCCGTGCACGCATTGCACAATACGTACGTACACAGTGATATGATAGAATGAGCGTTGCTGCTGCCCAGTATGCCTATAGCCTGACAGTCCCGATGTTTTAACAGAATTATTCTGCCGTGTACACAAAGAATTAAAAAATAAATCCTCAGCAACAGAATACAAAATTTACGCTACTGTCAGATTGATGGTAATGCAAGAAACAGAAACATTGAAATCAAATATTAATTTACCGTATATTGCGTGCCAACGTTGATTTACGTGTTTCTACTTAATATAGAATGGTTCGTGGTGACTGCCAGTGAAGCGACCGCTTCACGTCTAGCACTAAAGGTTACTGCGCAGGTCATTTTTTTTGCTTTCTCAGGTTATGAAAAATCGTTCTGGTGAATCAGTTTGAAGTTCGGTAAATATTTTAGGTTCACATAAACTAATCTGAATATTCATTAACTACGTTTTCAAAGGCGGTAGATATATTTCTGCAGGTTCGACAATCTTAAGTTAATGTTGCATGTATGGCGCAAAAGATAAGCATTGTGGGTAATATGGGAAGATGGCCTCTGATGAATAATTATGACCTCAATTTCCAACGCAATTTTTGTCTGCGAAATTAAGGAATCCCCCGAACTGTTTAGATGCAATACATCAACAAAATACCAATACTATAATTTCAGAATAAGATTAATCGGTAATTTACCTACTCGCTCAACTACAGCTCTGGTCACTGGACACAAAGTTTTCAAATTAACCAATTTGAACACTAAATGGCGCTCTCTTTCTACCAATTACGTGTAAATGTGTTCACAAATAGAACAAGTATATGTGTTCACAATTAGACGCTTGGTTTTCAAAAGTAGAACACTTAGTGTTTATTTATTAGAACACCAGTGTTCAGAACACCAAGACGAGTTCCAAAACGGCTACAGTTTTTGGTGTTCGAATAGTATTCAATTCTTGAACACTCGAAGTTGCAGTGTATTTGATAATTCTGTCTAGTAAATAGTTGACTCCAAAATAGACGTGTAAATACAAGCGTGTATGTCGTATAATTAGATTTTAATCATTTCAAACGCAAAAAGTGCATATATTCACCAACGTTAACTGGTTAATCACGATTCTTTCGATTTTGCATCTCGATTTTTGATCAGCCTCAATCAACTTCAATTTGCAACAAATTTTTCAATTAAAAATCCATTCCTATACAACAGGTGTTATCCTCCCAAACCTTGAAAATTTGATTTAGTGTCTTGCATTGAGAAGTTATTTTGAATGTCTTGAATGTTCAATCAAGGAAGTACCTCCTTGGTTCAATGGCAAGTTTTGTTTTCCATGGCCGACGATTGTAACTGCTCATATTTGCGAAGAAAAATCTGAAGGTATTCCCTGAACGAATTAATTCTTCGTGGGAGACTTTTAGTGCATCTGTTATATTCTCCGAAATAAAATACTAAAAGAAAACACTTTCTGAGTAGTAAAGAACGAAACTAACATATTTGCAACTAAAAATTTCAATAAATGAAAACAGCGTATACTAGATGGTGTTTATAAGTTACTTGTTTGTATTTTATATGTAACAAATATGTTTTAAAGTACCGCTAGAAAGCAGATACGACTCTACAAATAAATTTTGAAATGCTGGCAGCATTTCAGGTTTGCGTTTCGAAATGTATATAGGGCAAATTATTCTCTGAAAGTTTCTTCTTTTACGATGAAGCCTCTGCTACCAATATGAAATAAAATTCAACATTACTGGTTGTTTACAAATGTAAATTATACTTCGCAGGCCAGTAAATTATACACCGCGGTCCAGTGAATTATACACCGCGGGCCAGTGAATTATACACTGCGGGCCAGTGAAGTATACACCGAGGGCCAGTAAATTGTACACCGCGGGTCAGTGAATTATACACCGCGGGCCAGTGAATTATATACTGGGGGCCAGAAATTGTACACCGCGGGTCAGTGAATTATACACCGCGGGCCAGTGAATTATACACCGCGGGCCAGTGAATTATACACCGCGGGCCAGTGAATTATACCATGCAGGCCTCGGCTTCCATACGGAACCAATCAATGCACATGCAGTGCATGTGTTGCAGCTGTATTGTTTACATAAAAAGCCAGTAATTTGAACATAAAACCTTATCCTGAATCGGTCAACCATCCCTCCCTTCCCATTTTTTCTTACGATTATACAAAGAGATTGCCGTACGGTTTTTAAGTGAGTCAGTCGTACCCAAAAAGTATTACAGCCTTTCACAAAATAAAGAAAACTAGGTAGAATTCAATTCTTTAAAAAAAAAATACTCCTTTCGAATTCATCAACTAATGACAAGGCTGCTTTGAAAATAATCACGAAAAACTACTCAAATATCACATTACGCGCTTCTAGTACCTGCCATACAATGCCTGTACATTGCTTAACGGTAATTAATTAATAGACTAAACGACCGTATTGCATCTAACAATAAAGGTCATTGCGCAGGTCAAATCTTTTTTCACTCTTTTACGAAGAAACGGACTGGCAAATGATAGTCGAGGGTTTGGCTTTTATTTAGATCTAATTATAATCTGTATGAATATTCGACAACCTCCGGATTGCCAAACCTTTTTACACACGGAAATATCGCACTGGTAAACAATCGAACTAACGTTGCTGCCTATTGAATGAATATTTTTCCTTCATATATTTTCACTTATTATATCTATATTTGTCTACCCTCCTTCCCTCCTATGCATTTCTCATATGTCTATATCTGATAGTAATGCCTGATCATTGAACTACCCTATCCCTTTAAAGATGAAAATCATAAAAAAAAAAACAGATCTTGAACTTGAAGACTTACAGAAAAGCCTAACTGTAACAATTGAAATTTAAACATTTTTGTACCATTCGTGAACATTACCGTACCTCTTACAGTCTCCATCAAATTTCACTAGCGGGACTGCCAGCAGATATAAAAGCTGACTGTTGCCACGGACTTCAAACATTAAATGCACAATACGAACAGAAATATTTGTAATGGAATACACAAAATTCCCTGGTGGTTCAGATAAGCGAAGTAATGTCGGTTACGGATACTGGAACTTGGAGAAGTTTGTTATGTGATTTATGAGAGGTACCCAAATTGATCGGTTTCTGATGTTCGAAAAATATGACAAAAAGGAATAAATTAAAGGTGAAGGTTTTTATACAAAATTCCAATGTGGTTATTAACCTCTGACGGAGTCTAGGTAGTATGAAGGAAACTTTTTAAGTTTGTCTTCCTAATTACCCAATCAGGACCACACTCATATTCGAAACTCTTTAAACAATGTTTGAAATTTGCGTTTTTTTTCTTGAAGAGCTGAAGAAGGTTACATGTGAAGCAGTTGCTTTTCTGCAGAAAATGTGACGTCATTTAGCATCCAACACTTGAATATCCTTCACCGGTTGAACTGATACCTAAACTTAGATTATATAATATAACATTTTCTCTCTTCCTACATTGTTGCAATTCAAGATTAAGCTCCTTGGTACAGGGACATTTGCCACCTGTAGATCGAACACCAACGAATATCATTTTTCTCCTAATCAAGCGCAGGTATTAAGTAATCATCTTACCTCAGATGAAGTTGAGCCATGCAAACAATCAATTATGTGGTGTTGTCATGAACTAATGGAAAGGTAAAGTAAAGTCATAAACAGAAAAAGGAACGCTATTGTAGTTGAAATGGCAGAGACATACACAATAACAATGAGTCGTGATTAAGGGGCCCATCTGCAATGTGTGTGTCGGAGTGTAAGTGACTATTCTTGGTTTATAGGGGGCCTGCAGTTCGACCAAAGCTCCCGAATAAGGTTTTTCAAATCGGGAGAGTGGATCAGGCGCGGTGATTTTTGTTTATACCATTGCAGGTTGTAGTGAAATATACAATATAATAAGTGAGGTATGTTATTTCTGAAGAAAACAAATTCTATAAGTTTCATTTCAATAATGTTGTGATGTGCAAATTTCTTTTAATGTAAGACTATTTGAAAGAAATCAATCATATTTTTGTATTTATTATTTGAAAATAAAAATTAAGACCTGTATCTAGTAGAACTTATATAATTATTGAAATGGAAATGTTGGTAACATCTCAGTGAAAAATTAAACAATATAATACCGTTACAGTTGCATGTTGAATTTTGAATAAATTGTTCCATTGTGGGAACTTTTCGGGGAAGCAGTTTGATTTCCCAATTGACAGAGTGTACCTAACTGTAGTATGATCATATAATATATCGCTACCTGCAATATTTTATGGGTAGCTGTCATATGGGTATGGGTTACTGTTATATGGGTTTGTAAGACTCGCCACCATCAATGCCTCTTATTACCTTCATCAATTCTCGCCATTTCCGTTTTTCCTTCATGATCTGCTTCGAATGTGTACACATCTTGTTGCTAGTATTTTGTATTGTTACTATAAACATAAAAACCATCATCATTATCTTTATTTTGAGAATAATTAAAGGCGTTATAGGCGTCTGCTGACGAAGAGTGGTATGAACCTAGGCCAGATTATCTTGACTATAAGGTAAAGAAATTATTTATGACACGTACACAGTCACAAAGCAATCTTACGGGCAACTGATAAATGACATTTTTTTTCTAAGATTAAATTAGCTTTAGAAGAATTTACATCTACCTTATAACTGTTAAAATGTTATTATACAAATAACATATAAAGGGGCCCGGTGCTGACAAGAAGTTTGAAAACGAGAAAATATCTGTCTGCAAAATCAGATAGCCATGAATCATTTCGGGATGAGCCAGTAGTAAACCTTTCTTCTATATGGATCTCTAAGCATTCTCAACTTTTCGGAATTCTAGAAAAGTGGATAATCTAGGATCAAACAGTAATAAGAGGCCAATAGAGGCCATTTAGAGGCCATTATTGATGATCAAAAATGTAACTTTAACTGTAGTTCGACAGTAATGTTCAATACTGTCGACCTCCGTTGCATATTCAATTTTTAGTTTTACATTCTACAAGGTGACCTATGAAATTTAGGTTCCTCCTTACATATTAGATAAAACTAGTATTAACCGTATGTCAACCGAAACAGTCCGGGAGAATACTGGACTTTTCGTGTAATAAAAAAATACACCAAAACTTGAAGCTTCTTATTTTAAGATCCATGTAGGTCGCCATTTTAACTTGTGATAATGTTATATCAATGGGATTTTTACTAAGAGCACGGTAGTATTTGTGTAATGTAACGTATGATGCATGTACACGGTATCAGCGATGACTAAGCCAACACAGAATTATGTGTCGAGAGGACTGTTCAAAAGGTCAAAGGAAGGTCCATGTAGGCCGCCATTTTAACTTGTGATAATGTTATATCAATGGGATTTTTACTAGGAGCACGGTAGTACTTGTGTAATGTAACGTATGATGCATGTACACGGTATCAGCGATGACTAAGCCAACACAGAATTATGTGTCGAGAGGACTGTTTAAAAGGTCAACGGAAGTCTTTTGTTTTTTATCGCGAAGTCCGCGGTCAAATCTAATGAATATTCATTTGATAGCGTTTTTTTTTTTTTTCTTTCGAAAATACCTCTATTTCTCATTAAAAATTCCCATTGACTAAACGTTATCACTAGTTAAAATGGCGGCCTCCATGGATCGTGTAATGAATACGAAGCTCCAAGTTTTGGTGTATTTACTATTACACCAAAAGTTTAGGATTCTCCCGGACTGCCAAAAGGAAAACAGTTTGCACCTATTACTACATAAGTTCCGGATTTGTATCCTTATTATACTACTGGTGTGCTTTCCATGATAAAAACAAACGCACCTACTTCTTTGCATTGATCAAAGTGTTGACGACGTGTATGTCAATCTGTTCATGGTTTATGAACATGTAACAATTTCTGCCTTTAATTTATGCGAAATTTGTAATGTATGACTTGGACAAAGGCTCAAAATCTGTATATAATTCCTTCAATTTCTCTCCTAAATTTTACTCATTAAAAAAGTGTATTCCTTCTGGACTTTTAATGGGGGCATGGCAAAGAAAAACGTTTGGACAGAGTTTGCTGCACCACTTCCAAGAATTATGGTAAACAGTGAAACAAAACAAAGGAATAAAAAAAGAAAATACCAAGGTGGCCCTGTAATACATCACAAAATTTCCATAAAATATGCAAATGAATGCTTGAAATTTTCTGCTACTATATGATTGTTGTTAAGTTAATAGATTTCGAATTTATTTAGCTAATGTTGCTTCTACACATATACCTTTAAGGAACAATAGATATGCGATAAAACTGCATTAACCACTAAATTATTTCTTATATCCATTTGTTCTCATATTTTTTTTTTTAATTATAAAACTCTTTGCATTTAGTTATAGAGTTGTCTTTACATGCTTCTTTGTGTGTATCACCGTAAAAATGATCTAGGGAAACAAATATTTACCATAATTCTTCATCATTACTCGCGAGACGAATGAATAAATATGTCCTGTTTCTATTCTGGACCAGCAACGGCTGAAATAAAATCATTAAAATATTCCAGACCGTAACGGTCCAGACGTGGAAATATTTAACGAACATCTACTCAAAAGATGATTGATGATGCTAACAATAACAATCATTTTGACTTAATCAGTTTTGTTCATTCGTTGAAGGTAAATTAATAGTAATCGGCGTCGCATGGTTCATTGTGCATCATGTTGTATGTTACTTTTAATGTGTTAAAGTATGATTGATTCTTTCATTCTACTTCCTTCTACTAAATGAATGCGTAAATCATGCCTAGTAAAGTCAGTATACAGAGTATAATAAATTGACAAATTGTTGAACTGCTTTGAAAGGTTCACCAATGTATCTTTTATCTTACGGCAGTAGATCCTGCTATACATGTATCTTTTATCTTACGGCAGTAGATCCTGCTATACATGTAGACATCTGGACATACAGATGGAAACTTTCTGACTGAGAAAGCATACTCTTAATCCCAAAGAGGGGATTTCCTCCAAGAATGCTTAAACTAGAAGTTCAAGGAAGTCAGTTATTATAGGCCACAATGCAGAGGAAATTTCACTCTGATAAAACGTGAGATCCTGATGAATAAATATATATTCTGGAGCAAGTCATGTTGACTTGCAGCTTGAACCTAGTGATCCCTTTCATTTGTGTATAAACTCACACAAGTATCTAACCTATGGTCTGATTGTGATGAGCCATCTATCATTTTCACATATACAGTAGGTTACCAGGTTACTTCCTACTAACAGGACTGTTGCTATGTTCAACCAGATAACTAGTCTATACTTTAAAATGTATATAGCTTAACTTGTTTATTATGTTATTCTTATCTTTAGATTCTGCTGTTTTATAGTTTTTACTAAGCTGGACAAAAACTACGGGGAAGTAGTTCTACATGCCAATGTAATGTTTTAACGTTGGTTAATTTGCTTTGAACGAACATGGGGATTTATGTCATTAAATTTTCCTTCGCTTCGAAGGTGGTTAACGTCTTCTAACATTATATCATTTATTTATAGTTTTCAAGACGCTTCAACCATGTGAGTTTATATTCCTATGATTCTACTATATTGCTATTGATTCTCCACCACATGCAGCAGCGACAAAGAATGGTTTTAGTTGATATCGCCATTGTAACAAATCAAAATGAGTCGTTACAGGGGAAGCATTATGAAAATGCTAATGGTCAAATTTCATAATCAGATTAAGCATCAGCTAAACATTGGATTGTTGGATGAGACTGATGAACTCAAAACATTTAAAAAGTCAGCACATGGTAGTAAGGGTTTATATTATTCGTTAGACATACGTTAAGGGCTGATCCATGCTTCGAACGGCGATACAATTCATTGCCAAATTCTGAGGCTTATAGCTAGGTGATGAGGTTTAACTTATCGAACTAAAAATTACTTTCATTGGAGTAGCCTTAATAAAATGTGTAAGAATTTGTTAGAATTAAATATCTGTAAATCAATAGCAATGGCTGAGGAACGAACGATATTAGAAAGCAAAACACCTATATATGAAGTTAGATGGAGGAATAACGAGGTAAATGCAATATTTCAAAGAAGAAATGTCGACCCAATGTCACTAATATATGAAATACATACTCAGTCGGGTATCATCTCCCTTTTGGGAGAACGAAATCTTCTCCCAAAGGGTGAACTTTAATGTAAATCAGTCTCCCGTGATGCAACATTACCCACAAGCACTCTCTGTGTATGTTTCATACTCGTTATACAACTCATTCATAAAACAGCCTCTGGAATTCTCGATATTGGGCGGAAAAGGTTGATTGTTGAATATTCACACAGATAAATCACTGGCCCGCGTTGTAGAATTCACTGGCACGCGGTGTATAATTCACAGGCTGGCTTCCGGTGTATAATTCACCGGCCCGCGGTGTATAATTCACTGGCCCGCGGTGTATAATTCACTGGCCCGCGGTGTGTAATTCACTGGCCCGCGGTGTGTAATTCACTGGCCCGCGGTGTGTAATTCACTGGCCCGCGTTGTATAATTCACTAGTCCAAATCAATTGACTGTTAGGGTGGATAAGTCAGGGCATCCGAAAGTAGCAACATATAGGCCTAGAAGTTTCTTCTTCAAAACGAAGACTTTAACAACGTATCTTATGTAGCCTCGGGCATAAGTGAGAAGGTTATCATTGCTTGGGAAGATTTAGCAAATGTTATATTGTGCTTTGGCCCATTCTTTGTGAGCCCCCTTGTTATTTTTTTCAGAAAATCAGTTCTGCCCGCGGTGTATTCACGGCCCGTAGCGCATAGGCCTATATCACCCCCCCCCCTCCCCCAAGAATATATATATGTGTATATATATATATATATATATATATATATATATATATATATATATATATATATATATATATATATATATATATATATATATATATATATATATATATATATATATACATATATATATATATATATATATATATATATATATATATATATATATATATATATATATATATATATATATATATATATATATATATATATATAAAAAATATATATATATAATTATATTAAAAAAACAGTTACAACACAATGTTTCAGTTTGGAATTGTTTAATTTCATAACATTCCTGGGCAACCGTTAATGATACAATAATGGTTTCCTCTATAATACAGATAACAGAGAAATGAAAATATTACTACATTTACTATAAAAGATGTGCAATTTAAAATCTTCTGAGTACTCCATTAAACCTGAAATTCAAGGTAACGAACATGTCAAGTTGTCAGCATTGGAAATGATTAGTAACTCAAGAATATATATATGTGTATATATATATATATATATATATATATATATATATATATATATATATATATATATATATATATATATATATATATATATATATATATATATATATATATATATATATATATATATATATATATATATATATATATATATATATATATGTATGTATATATGTATATATATATATATATAATAATTTCCAATAATCCCCAACTCACCAAGTATTACCAAAGTAATACCCATTTTGCAGGGAAGCAAATACTTAACAATTCATTTTGTAAGCACATTTGTTTCACACCTTGAGAACAAATCAAAATGAACCCTACTCAGATGAGTTAGCAAAAATCTTCTCAAACTTTTATTATAAAGCATACCGTTTTGACATGTATTTACTAAAATCACACAATTTACTGCCAGAATCTTCCAATTTTAACATTTATCACCCCGCCGATCAAAATTGTGAAGTTCTACGGAAGCAAAGATATCAAATATATATATTGAAGAAAAAAAAATATATTACACAAATGTCGAAATTATTCCAATCAGAACATCTCGTTATTTATCCAAACTCGCTGTGTCGCTGTTCCAGCAATAGAGAATGTTGTTTTTATTGATTCTGGTTATGTGATTATTGTGAAACATGAATAGGTACGTTTCTAAAATCGAATGTTTAATTGAAACTTGATAGCTGAATATTCATGAGCGGGCAAATTTGACAAAGATGCATGCTTTTTCGTTAATATTTGGTTATTTCAGACATCAGTGCTAAGTAAGACTGTGGACAAATGGAGACTAAGACATCGAAAAAAGGAAATAGAAATAAGGATAAATTCGTGTTTTACAGTTAGATGTAATGAATCTGTTTTTCTATCACCATTACATTCAAGACATTTTCGTATCGATTGTGCTTGTGATCGCACAAATTAAACGTAGGACAGTCGTACTCTGCTACAAACGAGAAACTGAGCAGAAAAGTATTAAGTGTTTTTTTTGCCCCCTTCGTACGTTATGATTTACTGGTCTCGAAAAATAAACTAAAACGAAATATGTTCGAGCATGGTCAAACTCGCGACTTTCACATGATAGAAAAAAGGTAAAAGATAAACTGCCTATAAATGCGTTTAGATTTGACTTGTATAGACTCCTTGTAGGAGTGACACTTCTTAATCACATTCCCTGAAGTTGTTCTCGATGAATAAAGCCTGTTGGGTACATTGGTGTCATCTGAACAGATGTGCAAAACATGTTCATATAATGCTGTATGTTCTCGTCTACTGAGTCCATGGTTATACCAATTATCCATAATTAAAAAACAGATCCATCATTTCGTAAGAGTAAACTAATTTCCAAGAATTGTAATGCATGACCACAAGTGACAAGACTTACTACCCCAGTTTTCTTTTAAATGCATTTGCCAGTTTGTTGAATGCTTGGAATTCGACATCTCTGAACGGAGCGATTTCATTATTCTATTTTTTAAATTGTCTAAAGTGGTACCTCCATGGTCTAATGGAATGCACATTTGACATGAACATTGTACGTTGAGAAAATTACTATGGCAGGGCTATTGCATTAAAAACAAACAATACCATGCACCCTGTTGAAAATGTACTTGAGTTTGAAAATCAGTTTTATATGAAAGCTTCTTCATTTTTGTAAATGGATAGTAATGTTTTTAATGACTTGAAAATGATTAACAATGGATATCCGTTAAAATGCTTCGTAAACGGACTGTCTATCTAAAGCATACATAGCACCAGATAATCACACAGTTGTTGATGCTTAAATTTCTACTCGAGGAGAACACTCAAGATCTAATTAAGATGGAATATTACAGAAATAAGTATACAAACAACACAAACAAAAAACAAAAAAAATTTTAATCTAAAAATAAACAGGGAGATACAAAGATGTGAATTTGTAAGAAGTTACAAACTTTCCTCATAAAACTTGAAACTTATTTGAAATTGTATTCCTTTGTTGTTATAAATTTATAATTCACGTTGTAAATGGATATTTGTTTGAATGTGTGTTTATACAAAAAAAAAAATAGTTCACTTTTGTTTTCAGGCATAAAGAAGTATATAAAAGTAAACTTTAATTGAATAGCTATATCTCTATTTTCTAGCAGCATCATTATAGTATACACTTTATAACACCCACACGTCACTTAATGTTTATGAACGAATAAGATACAATTTGCTGACGAGGATGTGGTATGAGTCTTCGATCTGAATTAAAATCGATGCTCATTACAATTTTTGTGTGGATGTAAGTTGACTCATGTGGGGTTCGTGATCCACACCAGTATGCCTTGAAGACCCGTGAAAGAATTCAATCAAAATCATTTATGTTGAAGCTACACTACGCAATCACGGTCTCATGACTGTAAACCTCAAACAGTTAATTGAATATTTTGAGAAAAAACACAGTTGATGCAACGAAGATAAAAGATCTTCTCTGGATGAATATGGAAAAGACATTTACTGCGTGTTCAGGTTGATTAAACGAAGGTGAATGATAGAAATATGACTTCCTTGGTGTTCAAACTGCACGAATGGAATTTTGTGGTAACTGACGTTGTAAAGGAAGGCTTAATGAAATGCAATTAGATATTCTGATGTCACTTTCAATACAATGCATAATGATAGTGAAAAGAAGGCTATTGAGTGAATATAATGTGATACATGCAACAGTGTATTGACCTGCAACCTGTACAAATGGAACACTTAGGTACACGGACCAGGGAGTTGGACGTAGTTGTTGAGACTTTCTCTAAGGAACTGAAATTTAGCCTACTTATTCCATGGGGGTGCTTGTGTGAATCATAATTCAGAGGCACGAAGACATGGTAAGGGCCAGAAGGGGCAGGGTATCACTAACCACACAAGGCATGTATAAGGCATCAAGGGCAATTGAGAGCAGGTTTTAGGAGATTTGAACGTAAATAAAGGAGTAATCAATACATCAAGTAGTGTCCCTGCATCTTTATATTTGGGAAATGTAATCAGCATGAAAAAAAGGCAAGTAGTTCTCAAAAGAAATTATTTTGAAAATATCGTTGTTCATTTATAGTATATTGAAATAGTTCTAGGAGTATTGACGATGGATTATGAAACTCATGATGCATGAACTTTCCTGGTCTAACTGAACTTCGATTTCCATTACATAATAACAATGGTGAAAACCACGTTGGTATCTTATTTAGTGAAGGAATTCCAAATATTTCAGGAGTGTATTAAAAAGTAACCATACGCGCAGTACACGTTGACATTGCATGATCTTGGACAATTTGTTTTCTGTACTTTTCAAATCTGTATTTTCGTAATCTGATCGGGAGAAAAAAATATTCTCCCGATCGGGGAATCCTTTACAGAAGTATCCCACAATGCATTTATCCAAATTCAAAGTTTGTATAGGAATAACATAAGAATCAGACACATTTCGAGCACGGAGAACTTAACCACTGTGTTCAACTTTTTCTTCACGATATTAAATAATGGCGTATGAATTATATTTTCACCGTGCGCTTTAGTACGAATCGGACTGTATTTTAGAGTGCAATGTACGTAAGCAGATGAGCAAAACATGTTCTTGTAAATAGGTAAAATGCACATGATACTCATCGCAATAAATATGCGAAAATTTCCAATGATATAGAAAGAGTCAAGTCATTTATAAAGTAATACACAAATCTTGGTGTCGTCTGTGTATCTGTGATAAAATTTTGGATTTACTTTGATAGCAATTATCGAGTATTGCTGTATTATACTATCATAATATATTAATTAAAACGATACTCAACAATCGTGACAGAAATGACATGATATGAAACGCCAAGATTAAGTTATGAATTTTGCTCGTTCCTTATTTCTGTACTCGTCCAACTGCCAATTACTTTCTGTGTTCTGTTCTATTTCCCAATACAGTTAAAGATGACTATGATTCCCGTTGTACGCATAATCCGCCTGCAGCTATGTATATGTCTGGAGTCAACTTATTCTATAATTGTGATTAAAACAAAATGATTTCTCTTACAGTTGTTTATGAAATTGGTAAAAAGATTCGTACAGGAAATTGTTTTTGCCCTTAACCTCATTTTACTTGTACCTTACGGGCTGCATAGCCATTTTGGAGAATAAAGAAACATCTGGATCATGACAGCAAGAAGTAGGGAATTTTAAATATCTCAGGGTGACATATAATGTTTGTTACATTACATATGTGAAATTAGGTATTCATGTGTAAATTTGAAGCTGGGAAAGAAAGTATTCCGTTACATCGTTGTTTCTTGCGTATAGTCATGTAAACCACATTCCAAATGGAAAAAAAGTTAACGCCTCAAACCAAAGTGGTTAATATGTGTAATAAGACTTACGAAAACTGGAAAGAATAGACTGTTTGATGTTGGATATAGTCTGTATTAAATGTTAATTGGATAAATATTATACAAACATTGCCACAAGGGCCTGAAAATATCTTATTAAAAGTCGACAGGCGCTTGCTTGTGTAGTTTCTTTCCTTCTATCATTTCAAATCACATTTTTCTGGCTCAAAACTTTGTTTATTGGCCAAATAAAGTTTGATGTTGGTAGAAAGACTTTAAGGAATCATTCCAAATCAAAATCATGATTGATTGTTAAACGCTTAAGATAAAAGGTTGTCACAGTAGTCAATGATACACCATCTAATTTGATCATAGTTTTCCCAAGCAATATGTACGCTTAAATGCACATGGACTTATAGACACAACGTAAACTGTAAAACCTGCTAAACACGATGGGAGTAGTAAACATTTGTTGCTATTTAAAATTAAATCGAAATGAAATTCTTCATCAAATTTGAAGCAAAAAAAAAATGACCCTATACAACCTGACCGCCTTTTGATTTTTTAAACATCTATATATGCAAACTTATTTACACAATGTTCCTTTGATTTATATGTGGCCAAATTGCATGGTATTTCGTAAATCTTTTATTTTCCAAACATCGATTATTAGTGATGCAGCAGGAATAGACGTTCCTATCATTTCAGTGACGGAAAATTAGAAAAGAAATATATCAAATTCCATGCAGAATTCGAGATGTCCATGATAGATTTAGCATCAATTCAAAATCGATAAAATTGACCAGCTACAACTCAAAAGCTCTAATAGTTCAAGAGGGTAGTTTCAAAATTGTCTATGAACCATAAAACAGTCAAAGGATTAGTCTGTAGATCAGTGGTCCAGATCTTGTAAGAACGAGGAGTTCAAAAGAACTAAAAGGATGGAGAAATTGTTTCAATATCTTATATTCCGTTAACCGGGTATTCATGTTTAAAGTTCTCTCTTTTATTTAGCAATGGCTGACTTGTGAGACTAGTTGTTACGTCAAACCCTCATATTCTTCAGGTGTCTTTTGTATTCTATTTCATCTTCCACCGATATTTTGTGGGGTAACACTATTAGATATGAAAGTAATAATACAGTTTAGCAAAAATAGTATGATTTATACAATTTGAAGAGAAAGTTCAACTAGTTTACTTTAAAAAAGCATGAACAAATATTTTGAAAATGAGAATGGGAGTGTATATATATATATATATATATATATATATATATATATATATATATATATATATATCTCTATCTCTCTCTCTCTCTCTCTATCTCTCTCTCTCTCTCTCTCTCTCTCTCTCTCTCTCTCTCTCTCTCTCTCTCTCTCTCTCTCTCTCTTATATATATATATATATATATATATATATATATATATATATATATATATATATATATATATATATATATATATATATATATATATATATATATATATACATACATAATTTGGTGTGAAAAACATGTTCATATCTTTTCAGTTAAGGAGTTATTGCATTTCAAAGATTGCACAAGTGTGTTGTAAAGTGACCTCGCAGTGTAAAATATGATGTCATAGAGGTAGATCCAAGACAAATCTTATATATTATATAAAAGAAAATCAAATATATGTTTTAGCTTTCTTAGAGTGTAAGGTTCATGAGCAGATGGGCAAAGTACGATCTTATAAAGTGTATGTTGTTTCCCATCTCAATAAATAAACAAAAATGCTTAAAGTAATTTAGGAAGAGGCAATTAATTGTCAAAAATTAATTGTCCATAGGAATCAGATATATAAACAATTTCTTATCCGTTGTGCTTCTTCTCTGTCATATATGATGATATTGATCTAATCCGTTGAATTACATGTACAAGTAATCAGTCTATTTCAAACGGTCAGAGAATTACCGTATACAACACTGCATTTTGTAGCATTTAAACGTTTACATTTGTATTACCATGATATATTTGTAAATCGCAGGTAACTTGATGACTACTGTTTACAGGTTTTAAATCGATTAATCGATTTTGAAGAACTGGTATTTAAATATGCCATCCACAATGCAATCTTACCCATAAGTCTTCCCTCTTTTCCGTATACTCAAACCTAAACGTCGCGTGCGTTTGGAAACATCATATACTGCACAAGAATAGCTGGAAGTTGAATATTCAGAAAGATAATTTTCATATGCACAAAAAGCCAGTCCCGCGATTGTGGTTGGCCAGTCCGCTTTTACATTAAACCGATAAAAAGATCTGACCTGCGCAGTGACCATTATTGCTAGACGTGAAACGATCGCTTTACTGAAAGTCGCCCCGAACCGTTCTATATGAACTAGAAATGCGTAAATCAACGTTGGCACAGAACATACCGGTGAATTAATGCTCAGTTTTCAATGTTTTTGTTTCTCACATTATTATCAATATCATAAGTTTAGTATTCTGTTGCTGAGGATGTGTTGCAGATTTATTTTTTGAATTTTTTGCGTACATGGCAGATTAATTTCGTCGAAACACCGGGACTGTCAGTCTGTAGCCTGTACCTGAGTAGGCATAGTGAGCAGCAGCAACGTTCACGCTGTGCAGTATGCTATCATTATCACTATGTACGTACGTATTGTGCAATGTATGTACGCTACAGCTGTAAGATGTACGCTACAGCTGTAAGATGTACGCTACAGCTGTAAGATGTACGCTACAGCTGTAAGATGTACGCTACAGCTGTAAGTCTTAGGTTGCACGGTGAATTAATGCTCGGTTTTTTGTTTCTCATATTATCATCAATAGCGTAAATTTTGTATTCTGTTGTGGAGGATGTGTTGAAGATATATTTGTTTATCCTTTGTGTACATGGTAGAATAACTTTGTCGATACAGTCGGAACACCGGGGCTGTCAGTCGGTAGTTTAATATTAGTCTAGCTCCCTGCATATACCCAGCAGTCCGGGAGCAACCCGAAAATTGGGTACTTTATAATACCCCGAAAATCGGGTATTTTTATGTATTACGTCAACTCATGAGCCTACACATTTGACTAGCCCACTCTAAACGTATGGGCTTTCTCATTTTCCGCTCCGGATTTTCTAAGATTTCACTGGATATCCTGAAAATTTGCAGACCGATAGTAAATAGATATTCAAAACTTTTCGCCGCTGCTTTTTAAAATTCATCGTCGCCTCTTGAGAAAATTAACAAACAGTAACATAAAGGTACCCAATTTTGGGGGTATTTTAAAGTACCCAGTTTTTCGGTTTGCTCCCGGACTGTCAGCATTAAAAAAGTGAGAAGGTCTTTTTACCCCTCCCCACCCCTTACTCCCCATCCCCCTCCCCCTTACCCCCTTGCCCCCTCCCCATCCTCCCTCCCCTCCTTTCGCGTCGAAGACGAAGTGCTGAAATTTAGTCCACTTCTGTGAGAAATTTTGTTTAATTTTGTACAAAAATATATAAAAAACCAAGATTATCCCAATTCTTTAAAATTTCCTCGAAAAAGTGACGGGTCCGGACGCCCATCTCCCTCTGCAGTGGCTACGCCACTGCATATACATACAATATTTACGACAACAATTACACAATGTTAGCTGCAACTCACATAAACGGGTTAAAGTGAAAGAAGTTACGGCCAAACGATAGTAAATTTAGCTGTAGGCATACTGCACATGTCAACAGCAACGTTTATGCTATCGTCATCACTGTGTACGTACGTACTGTGCATTGTATAAATGGAAGGTCAAACCGCATTTTCCTACAATGATCACACATAACGACAACGGCTGTGTAACGTCTAATGTGGTAGTGTAATGTTACGGCCAATCTACGCGAACAAATATAATTAGCATAGATATTCCGCGATTTTGAAGAATATTAAAGTCGAATTCGACGAATTGCTCGGACTGTTTAACCGTCCTTTTTCTGTTAGTTTTGTAGAAAAGTTGAGCGAGAAGATGCAGCAAGATATTTGTACCGTCTTTTGGTACTGATATTGCCATGTTTTTAGAATGGCCTCAGATGCTTTCATCACCCATCTGCCCATGTAGGGTATTCCTAAATGTAGATTCTGAGACATTTTCACACTGTACGTTTGGTTTCGAAATCTTACATGATGAGAAGAAATAAATTATACATACATAGCTATAGCCGTGTACGAAGAAACAATTTAAACATAGCTATGGTTGCAATATTCAGATTTCAGGGAAACTTTAGGAGTAAGCCATAAGTGTTCAAGTTGGAATAAACATCGGCAAAAATTAGCAGGGTTATTGCACTTCATTTTACTTTTTCAAGGGAGTAAAAACATTGGATTATTTGGACAACGAAGTTAGGGAAAGGAGAAATTTATTGAAACTATATTCTTAGGGTAAAAAGCTTTACTTAGCCTATTTATTCGGGGAATTTTCCCGAATCTTTTCTCGGTTGCCTTACTTGTATTGAAGGACCACTTAACACTGTTTCTTGAGGTGTAGCCTAATGCATCTTGATCATGTGCGAGCAACTTCAATTGAGTGAGAAAAGGATAATAAAAACGATTGGTATGATCAGCACAGGAATATCAAAAGATGAGATATCTATAAAGGTTATCTTAAAAATTTAACAGACCGATCCAATGCTCTCGATTGAGGTTTAAACGGCGGAGCTTGGAGCATACGCAAGTGCTAGTTTTAATAAGCTCATGTGTTTTACAGACTAATAGTGAACAGTCTGGTTCGTACCGCCGATCGGGAGAACAGTTTTGTTCTCCCGATCGAAAAATCCTTCACAGAAGTATCCCACAATGCAACTATCAAAATTCGCGTTTTAACAAGATTTTCTCAAGAAAAAAACATTTCTAAGTTTTGTTCGGGAATTATTTTTCACTAACATGGATGGTTACGTTGTCAAAAATAATTCCCGAGGTTCAAAACTTTTTTCTTCAGAAAATCTTGCGAAAACGCGACTGCCTAACAGTAACACATAATACGAAAGTCACCGTTTTTCTTAAAAAGTCTCAAAAAGCGCACGGTGAATTTTAAAAGCGCACGGTGCAAATTCATATGCCATTATTTCAAATCGTGATGAAAAATTTGAACCCTTTGCAGTGAGTGGTTGAGTTCCCCACACGCTCGCAATGTATCTGATTCTTATGTTATTCCTGTACGAACTTTGAATTTGGATATATGCATCGTGGGATACTCCTGTAAAGGATCCCCCGATCAGGAGAACAAAACTATTTCCCCGATTGGGGGTACGAACCGGACTGAGGAAGAGGGAGTTTTGATCAGAGAACAAAGAATTTCGTAAGTGATTAATGTCAATGTAAAAGCTTTTTTTTTTTCCAAAAAAAAGTTAAAATATACGCTCATTTTTGAGTAACAACCATCCTACGTCATTTTTTTTTGATTCATGTTCAATGAAAAGAGAAAGATTTCACAATGACTGGTGGCATGATTTTAATATATCTTATTGATTATTTTAGAATGTGTTGGTGAAAATCTAGAGCAGAACCTACGTCATGAATTGAAACAATAAAACTGAAAATTGAATTTCTTACTGCGATCATGAAATGTTAACTGCATTAACGTGGTTTTGAGAAATTCGCGAATTATCTCCCTTTATTTCGCACTTGATGCGTGGTTTAACACCTCTATGATCTTGCAATGAAAGGTAAAATTTGATTCAATCTCTAGGAACTACTTTTTTTTTGTAATGGAATATAAGAGAAAGTACAAGATCGACTGCACCCACCTGCTTATTGCCCTAAATGTAGTAACCTAAAAAGGGCGCTATATAGAACCTCTACTTGACTATCTGCAGTCGTCTGCTGTATCCGGTTATATAACTATTTGTACGTTTGTTTATTTTGTATTTTTTTTTGTATTTAGATTGTCTGTAAAAATGTGTAACACTGAGTTGTAAAGTGATCTATATTATGTCATAGTAATTACCTATGACAAACAATATAATGCCGCACATAATTCCAAAGCAGTATCGGTTTCAATTTGACATACCTACTGCACAATAGAATTCTGTAGCACTTCCAGGCTTCGGAAAGTAGTGCTCTACTCGAAATTATATACATTGTACTTCAAGACATTTAATCATTAAGTCAATTTTTTAGGTGCACCTCATCCTTAAGAACATTTTACGAATTCTAATTCGGATTCCCCGTTAAATTACATACCGCCCATTGAAGCTACAGGCCTCTCCTTGGCCAGTTGTCCTGCAGAACAATGTAACGGCTCCAAATAAATCAAGATGAAATTGCTTGCGTTGAAGGGCTTCCCCTGGCCATAGCACTTTCCTTCGAGTTTGGTTGATTTGTGACGTAGTTAGGAGAT